>PVKC010034742.1:0-13648 GCA_004027635.1 Crocidura indochinensis
GTTGTTCGTTGTCTGGTCCTCAGAATTGTCATCTTTGTTCTCTATGTCTGACGCTGGCCTGCGTTGTTTGCCCATTGTCACACTTGTATTGTGTGTTTTTCTACGTGTTGTGGTAGTGTTCATTGCCTAAATGATGTGCGCAGTGACACTCCTCTGGTTCCGCCCTTTCTGGGTGTGTCGATTTGCCTACAAGGTAGTGGAGTCCTCCGTGGATGAGGCCTCTCAAATGATCAAATCTTGGGCCTAGACATACAGAAGAGAAGAGAGTCCTGAGAGAAATTTTGGGCTTCAGTTGTCCAGCACAGTCCTTAGTGTGATTTTTTTCTCTTCTTGTTGCTATGTTGTCCTTTTTTTTTTTTTTTTTTTGGAGCCAATATGGCCCACTCCCACGAGGTTCGGAGGACAGGAGATGAAAGATAAACACAAAGAAAAGACAGACCCCACTAGGCAGGCGTGGATTCGCAGAGATTCCCATCCTGATGTCACAAACAGGGGACCTTGCTTTTGCACAGTACTTGAATCTTTCCAGTTTTCACTGTAATGGCATTTTCCTGGGTGTTCCTGCCCTAGAATGGACCTCTGGGAGAGCGTATTTTTTTGAGCCAATATGGCCCACTCCCACTAGGTCTGGAAGACAGGAGACGAAAGATAAGCACAAAGAACAGAGAGAACTCACAATTCTTTGCAGTCGGCCCCACTAGGCAGGCATGGATTTGCAGAGATTCCCAGCTTGATGTCACAAACATGGGACCTTGCTTTTGCACAGTACTTGAATCTTGCTGGTTTTCACTGTAATGGCATGCTCCGGGGCCGGAAGTTGATTTTTTTTTTTGGTTTTTGGGTCACACCCGGCAGTGCTCAGGGGTTACTCCTGACTCCATGCTCAGAAATTGCTCCTGGCAGGCACGGGGGACCATATGGGGCACCGGGATTCAAACCGATGACCTTTTGCATGAAAGGTAAATGCCTTACCTCCATGCTATCTCCCAGGCCCTGGAAGTTGATTTTTTTATGGCTTAACAGTAATCCATATTACATGTGTGCATACAAACATACACACATTTTCTTTATATATAAGGAAACAAACTCTTAAAGCAAGCCATAAGTAAGCTACTATACCTTTTAGGGTGCAGACAGTTACCAGAAGCTGCCCATTATAACTGTTCCTGTAAGGCAGTTGAGCCAGGGGCATATAAATCCCCAGCTGATGAGCTGAAGTGGGGGGGAGGAGATTCTGTCACCCCCTTCCCTGCTGGATTGCTCTTGCTCGATGGTCACTAAAAAATTGCTAGAAAAACTGTTTACCAGACTTCCGGCTCCTGCTGCTTTTTGTCACCTCTTCTGCTGGCTGGGGCCTAACAGTGACATTTATACATTCATCCATTGTTGGTTAGTCTTAATTATTATAACAAAGCTTCAGTGAACATGTATGTATATGTCAACCATTGAGATGATTTTATTTTCTTCAGGTAAATACCCAAATGTGGATTATATGGTAATTATTGTTATTTTGAAGGTCTTTATTTTTTTCGAGAGCTACTTGCTTAGTAATTCATTTACCATTAAATTTTGTGCAAGAGAATGGTAATGATGCAATCTTCAACATATTCATTCAGATAATGCTTGTATGTATTGCTTCCCTGTGTTTTATGACTTTGCACACTGGTATGAATTGCTCGGTGTCCTTTGCATTAATCACTAAAAAAGTGTTATTTGAGATGATAGGCCTGTGAATGAATTTTTTCCTTGTGTAACCTATTTCCTGAACTTAATGTTTGTTAAATCCTAGCATTGCCCATCTGATATAGTAAAGAAGACACCAAATGATGCTGTTTTCATCTGACTGCTAGCCTACTTGTTCTTTCTGCCCTATTTAATGTCTCTTCAATTTTCACAAATTCCTATTTTATAAGATAAGCAACATATTATTTCTTGCTCTCTGTTGAAGATTTATTATTACTGGCATCACATTAAGCAGAAATAACTTTCATGTTTCTGCTATTTATATAATATTCACCAATAACTCACATAATTCCCACAATCTATAAAAGAAAAACAAATGAGTTGTTCAGAAGTAGCTATTTTTCTGACAAGGAGAATGAGCCAGATCTATGAAAATCAAATTTTATCACTCCCTTAAAATCTATACAGCTAATTATAAGTCTGAACTCTTTAATATCACTTACAACATCTTAAAAATTTATCTCTTATTTTTTTGACATTATTGCTACAACTTTTCAAGAAGTTACTTGACTCTAATCACTATGTTTTTGTTTTTTACTGAATGTTACTCTGGGCCTTGCCAATTGTTCTTCAGATTACACAATAAATTATTGTCATTTTGTATAATTTCTATGAACTTTATCTTGATGTAGTCTTTCTTAATTACTTAACCAAAATGTTTGATTTAATTGTCCTAATATTTTGATTTTGATTAAAAAACAAATTATGATGCCAGAATTTACATTCAGGTTGTATACAGGATGTATCTGCAAAAAATACAATTAAAAGAGTCAGGAAGGTGAAGCATGAAAATGAAGAAAATGCTATAAAAGATGCTTTAATGAGTAGTTGTCACTATGAGCAAATTGGACCCAATCATTCTGGAAACATTCAAAAATTTTATGATATTCATGAGAATATTCCTTCCAAATAAAAAGGGACTATAGTATTTCCAAAGTAATCCCTACCACCATTTGTCAAGTATTGAAGTCCACATTTGCCGTGTATTTTTGGCTGTCTGGTTAATCTCAACTTGACCTACAATGTTGTGTCAGAGAAAGTCCTAGGTAGAGAAGCAGACCTATGCAGTCTCTTGAGTTTCTGATAGTGGTTTCTTTCTAGCTGCTGGTGAATAGAAAGGTAAGCTCAGGAGCTAGATGGCAGGGCATAAGTAGCATCTTTCACTAATATCTGCTTCCACAAACATAGTACATATGCTGATATAGGTTGTAAATAATTAGAATATCTCTACTTCTTTATATCATTATCTGCTTGCTTATGTTGTCATCTATAGTGAATGGGACTTTAATATAAAACAAGGTCTTTGTATTTCTTATTCATTGTGAGTCCCAGAAATCTTTCTATGGTGATTCAAAAGCACACAGTAAATAACATGCAAATAGTGAAAAAAGAATGTTCTCTTCAAATTTCTACTGACCACCGGGGCCATTTTCATGAGCACTTTAAATGAAAGTCTACCATATTATTTTCTTATAGAGCCTATGATTTTCCTTTTTATATTTTCTTATAAAAACAGAAACTATGCTTTTCTAAATAATGATAGTCTTGCATTATTTACTACTGGAAATGTCAGCATATTTTGTAAAATTTGATGGCACTTCTAAAGAATGCCATCTGCCAGCTATATCAATCATCAAGTGACAAGGGATATATAGAAAAATGCCTTTAAGCTCAAGTGACAGGAACATATAAGCATGCACATTATCAACTGCATGCAACCACTGCAAGAAAGAACTAAGGGCTGCATAGAAGAGGAAATGTAAAGGAAACAGATGCAAGGAAGAGGGGGAAAGGAAGACAGAAGAAAATGAATCATTAAAATAAGGGAAGTGATAGAGACAGAGATGCTAAGTAGATTTAACTTAGAAGTCATAAAAGGGAAATAAGTTTTAAGTAAAATTTGAAGTAGTATAAAGACATGGGTTTATCGAAAACAGATTAGGAAAATGTGTATGCATTTATCCAGAGGTGAATGAGAATGTTAATTGTGCAGAGAACAAATTGGACTTTGGTCAACATGAAGATCAATGTAAATATGATAAATCAGCTAAGTCGTTTAGACACCACTGTGAACATTTAGAAGTGTTTATATCTCTAAAATGGTTTGACATTTTAGACAACTTTAGTGATAATGAAATAATAGTCATGAGCTCAGGACCTATACTATATTCCCTCTAAAATCGCTACCATGAATTTTTTTAATTTAGTAAGAGTTGCTATGGTGATTTGTGCCTTAAGCAGTTCTAGAGAAGTCTATGATATTGCATGTTTCTCTGAATTGGCACAGTGAATTAAACTAACAAACTATTTCTGAGGCAAAATATAGTTCTTATGAAGTACTATTTTGGGTTTATGGTTTTTTTTGTCTTTTTTTCTGGGGGGGTAACTTATTCCTCAGCTATTTGCCTTATATTTTCAGATATAAGTTTAACTCCTTTTTCTTGCTGTTATTGTTTTTTTAGGCCAAACCCGGCCACTCAGCATTGCTCATGGGTTACTCCTGGCTTTGCTCTAAGAAATCACTCCTAGCAGCCTCTGGGGACCATATGGGATGCTGGGGATAGAACCTGGATTGGCAGCATGTAAGGCAAATGCCCTACTTGCCGTACTATTGTTCCAGCTCCAGAATTTTAACTCTTAAACCTCTCTCTTTATTTGGGTATGAAAGCATTGGCATACAACTTCATTAGAAAAAAGGTGGGATACGTTTTTTGAAATTTCTTTTCAATATTTTTAGAAAAAATTCAAGATGGAGATTTGTGATAATATGCCTGAACTGAAAATGTGAACTATTGTCAAATAAAATAAGATCATAGTATTGTTACAAATTCCACATATATACATGAGGTGTTTGTACACTTAATGAAGGTATTATCATAGAATAATTTTATGGGGGAAGTGATAGGCAAAGAAGTTTAAGTAGCAAGAGAATAAATAAAATGGACACTAAGCAAGAGAAATCAATAGTGGACTATAAGTAGAAAAATAAAGCATGGAGGGTAGAAGAAATAGAGGGACTAATTATTCTTAGAATGATTATTAAGTTTTTGGCTCTCTACTAGATATTTTATATAAAACAACTAAAATTCCTCTTAGAAGTTAAATATAACACCCTTAATTAGCTAATTTTATTTATAAATTTCCTTGCCTTTAATTGGACAACTCACTGGTTAAATAAACTTGATGAGAGAATGATTTGCGTCTTTTATCTTCCTTCTAAAAAAGAATGATTCATTGAAGATTTCAAGGAGGAATTTGCTAATAAGATGAATCAACAAGGTAGAATTTATTTTTCCCCAGAATAGGTAATAATTGAAGGCTGCTGGTGGGAGGAAAGGAAATAGTTTTTCTGCTAAAAATAATAAATTCTCAGTAATTACCTTTTTTAAAACTTTATTGATTGATTGGTTTCTGGACCTTACCTGACGGTTCTCAGGGATTATTCCTGGCTCTGCACTCAGAAAACACCCCTGGCAGGCTTGGGGCCCACATGGGATGCCGTGAATCAAACCTGGTCCCTTTCAGGTCAGCCGCATGCCAGGTAAATGCCCCACCACTGTGCTATCTCTCCAGCCCCAGTCATTACATTTTTTAATTAAATACTATTTGTATATGCTTGATGTTCATAGTCATGTTTAAGGTTCTGCTACCTCTGTAAGAATATAGTACTTGATCTTTGGAGAAAGGATCTCCTAAACAATATTCAGGGACCATGCATGAATTGATTGAAATTGATCAACCAGCCTCTTGGTTTAATGTTAGGTTCCTGAAATGTAAGGCCATTTGACTCTAGTGATGCTATGTACAGTGGTTACCAGTACTCAGAGGCCTCCAGTGATATACCAAGCAATGCTTATCAGAAGCCATGAATTTCTAGGCATCAAACTCAAACTCTAGACATCACAAATGTAAAGCATGCATTCCACCTCATTAAACTCTTCACCAGCCCCTGAATATGTTACATTTTTATCTATGCTCTAGATCCATTTTATTCCATTACAAACTTACACAGCATAATTTCTGTGTTTTCTAATGTTATCTGAATCTTTCATTATCTGAGAAGGTCTTTGAAAATATATTCTATTTCTTTTTTTCTTTTGAGGACATTGGTGATGGACAGGGCTGCCATCCCTTGTGCTGCTCAGTGGTGACTCCTGGTTCTGTTCTCAGGGGTCACTCTTAGTGATGTTTAGGGGGCATTGTGATGTTCTGGAAATCAAACTAGAGTGTAAAACAAGCACCTTTCCTGATATACCATTTCTCCTCCCCTACCCTTCTACCTGCACTTACTTCAGAAAATGAAATGGTTGTATTACACTACCATGATAGTATTACACTAGTTAAACTTTAACCAATAATGTGTGGGATAGCTTTTTCAAACAAATAACTTTTGCATGTTGTCAGAATAAAGGCCAAACGGAGTTATATTTAGATAACTGGAATAGTTATATTAAGAAGACAAATAAAATTTGTATAAACAGTAGACAAATGGGAAAATCATAAAATGGCCTTTTTGTATGGCTGAGTTTAATATGGGTGAAGATACTGAGATTTCAGTTGAGCACATTGACTTTTTAATTCATAAAGAAAATGTAGTTCAGCTCTGAATGGTGAAAAGCAAAAGACTTGCTTAAATATTACACTCTGAAGGATAATTCATCCCTTTTTACATTGTCATTTTGAACTTGGCTACTTACGTTGATAAAATGAACAAATAGGCTTCATAAACTTTTGTATGTGCTAACCCTAATCAGCTACTCTAAAATCTCTATGTCAGTTGTTTGTAACCTGTTTTGAATAGAATTCTGAATTACACCTCTATATGTCTAACTACTGATGATTGCATATTGGCTACAAATAACATTTAACTTTAAAGCCTTGATGTAGCAGATACATATTATCCAGTTATTTTTCTGGTTATGTAAGACATTTTGACAGTTAATTCTACAGTCTAAGTACCATCTTGTAGAGAAATTTTTCTTGAATTACTTATAGAATAATGTCCTTCTCAAATCTGGTCAATAAACCTCTTCTTTTTCTAATTAGTTATTGCATTGGCTCAAAAAGCTTATGAGAATAATCAATCTACTTTTTTCTGTATAATGCTGTGATTTTACCATATTATTTCTTTAACTCTGCCAGTAAACTGATTAATCTAGCTTTATAATTCATAACAACAACCTTGGATTGTTCAATATCTTCTAAACCTATCTGTCCAAATTCTATCCTTTCCCTACTTAAGTAAGCCTGATATTTTAAGTAAAATATGATTTCCCTATAAGTAGTAACTGATTTAAATACATATAAAATGGTAAAATACAACAAGATGTTCTTTATTTTTCTGTTGAGCTTGAAAATATGACTTTTTCTTAGATATATTGATAAACTGAACTCAAATATGTTATGCTTATAAATCTGATCATTCAACCCATTGGC
Organism: Crocidura indochinensis; assembly: GCA_004027635.1. Taxonomy (NCBI): domain Eukaryota; kingdom Metazoa; phylum Chordata; class Mammalia; order Eulipotyphla; family Soricidae; genus Crocidura; species Crocidura indochinensis. The sequence goes on from PVKC010034742.1 coordinate 7,180, forward strand.
ACAGAACCCAGTAAGACCAGCACAATTAGAAGAGAGTGGCCAGTCCAACCCACAGCCATAAATTTCTTCTAGTCCATGAACCCCAGAAAAACATACCACACTGTAAAGGTCACCATTGGGAAACAATGCAGAATCCCACTTTGCTTAGAGAATGAGTGTGGTAGCTCTAAAGTCCTGACAATTACTTGCCACCTAGCCATAAGGCCTTTACAGAGGAAATGTGGAGGAAGTTCAAAAAACTCATTAGAAAAGCAGCAACAGGGATCGAGAGATAGCTCAGTGGTAGGACATTTACCTTGCATGAAGCCAACCCAGGAGGGACCCAATTCAAATCCTAACATTCCATGTGGTCCTCCAGCATGCCAGAGATGGCTATGAGGCGATCAAATTCTATGTGTAGAGCCAAGAGTGACCCCTGAGCACCGCTGGGTGTGGCCCAGAAACCAATCAATAAATCAATCAATAAATAAAGTTTAAAACAAAAAGAAAATCAGCAACAAAATGAGCCAGAATTAGGCAGGCAGAATAAAATAATAAAACTTAGAGCAGAAATTAATGAAATGAACACCAAACTGTTTTTAAAAAATCAAGAATTCATTATTTGGGGGCCAAGCAGTGGAACAGGCTGTAAGGATATGTGTGCACTTGCCTAAGATGGACCCTGGTTCAATCACCTAGCATCCCATATGGTCTCCTAAGTCAGGAGCAATTTCTGAGCTCATAGCCAAGAGTAAGCCCTGATCGTCACCGGGTGTGACCGAAAAAAAAAATTCATCCTTTGAAAAAATAAGCAAGATTAATAAACCATTAGCAAGACTCACAAAGAAAGAGAAAAATTAATAAACAGAAAAGAAATAAAAAGGGATGTCACTACAGATACTAGGGAATTCAAAGAATAATCAGAGATTATTTAAGGAATCTTTATGCAACATAACAAGAAAACCCAGAAAAATGAATAAAATTCTATCCAAGTTTGAATGACGATGATCTGGGATACCTAAAGAGACCTATCATGATTAATGAAATTATAAGTAACCAAACGGATTCTGAAAAACAAAAGTCTAGGTGTAGGTGGATTTACTAGTGAATTATTTCAAACTCTTAAAGAGGATCTATTGCCAATCCTTTTCAAAATTTTCCAGGAAATGGAAGATATTGAATGTTTTTCTCAAATAGTTTCTATGAAGCTAACATCACCCTAATACCAAAAGCAGACAGAGAAATCACAAAAAATAGAATTATAGGCTCATATTATTGATGAACACAGATGCAAATATCCTCAACAAAGTACTAGCAAAAAGAATCCCACAACTTATAAAGAAGGTTATACACCATATTCAGTAGGATATTCCATTGATGCAAGGATGGTTTAACATATACAAGTCAATCAATATAACACACTTATCAGTTTAAGAATAAACAAAGGCATACGATCTTTTTAATAGAGCCTGAGAAAGCATTTGACAAGTTCCAGACTTATTCATAATAAAAATTTTAACAAGATGGGATTTCAAGTAACTTTTCTCCTATTGTCAAAGTCATTTATCTCAATAAACTGTAAGCATTTTATTCAATGGAGAAAAACTAAAAGCCTTTCCTTTAAGATATGGCACAGGGAAAGGTTAACCCTTCTCACCACTTTTATGTAATATAGTATTAGAAGTACTTTCCAAAGTAATTAAGCAACAAAAGACATCAAGGGAATCCACATAGGAAAGGAAGAAGTTGAGCTCTCATTATTTGTAGATAACATGATACTGCATCTAAATATCCTAGACTCCATAAAAAAAAACTTCTAGAAATGATGGATTTGTATAATAAAATGGCAGTCCACAAAGTTGTTACAGAAAAATCCATGTCTTTTCTACACAGTAATAATGAAATAGAAGAAAAATATAATAAAAATTATCCCATTAACAATTGTGCCTTCAATAATCAAGTACTTTGGAGTCAATTTAACTCAAGTGGTGAAAGGCCTATATAAAGAAAACTCAAAGCACTCCTTCAAGATATAAAAAAAGGATACGAGGAAATGAAAATATATACCCTGCACATGGATTGGGAGAATTAACATAATTAAAATGCCAATAATTTCTAAACCATTGTACAGATTTAATGCAGTCTCTATGAAAATACCTATTACATGTTTTAGAGCAGTGGAGCAGATGCTCCTGAAATTTATATGGAGCAGTATCCATGAATAGCTAAAGCAATTCTTGGCAAAAAAAAAAAAAAAGATGGGAGGAATCATTTTCTTCAACATTAAACTGTGCTATAAAGGAATAGTCATCAAAACAGCATGGCATTTTAATAAAGTCAGGCTTGCAGGCAAATGGAATAGAGTTGAATATTCAGAGATAAGCACACAGGTGTGTGACAAACTAATTTTTGATAAATGAGCAAGAAAATCATCTTTAACAAGTGGTGCTGGGAAAACTGGTCAATTAAATACAAAGAAATAAACTCAGACCTCTCTTTAGCACTGTGCACAAAGGTCAAATCAAAATGGATAAAAGACCTTGATATCAGAGATGAAACCAGAAGTAAGTAGAAGAAAATATAGGTAGAAAACTCCATGACATTGAAGCTAAAGGCATCTTTAAAGTTAAAACACCACTGTCCAAACAATGGGAAGCAAAGATAAACAAATGGGACTACATTAAACCGAGAAGATATTCTACTTTTAAAGAAAATAGTGACTTGGAAACAAATATTAAAAAATAGTATTGGTAGTACTATTCACCCAATACAAGGCAATGATAGAACTTTGAAAGAAAAAATGAGAAGAACATACATTTCATTAAAGAATAAATACAAATGGCTAAAAGATACAGGAAAAATATTCCACATCACAATTCATCAGGAAGGTGCAAATCAAAGCAACAACAAAGTATCACATTGCACCACAAAGATGGCACACATTATAAAGAACACAAACAACCAGTGCTGGTGTGAATGTGAAGAGAAAAGGTCCCTCATCCACTGCTGGTAATGCAAAATGGTCCAGTCTTTTGGAAAAACAATATGGATTTTGCTCAAAAAATAGAAAGTGAGCTCCAATAGAATCTAACAATATAGGAATATACCTTAGGAACACAAAAACAGAATACTCCTGTGTTCATTGCAGCACTATTTACAATAACCAGAGTCTGTAAACAATCCAAGTTCTCCAAAACAAAATGGCAAAAGAAAATGTGGTAAATCTACATAATGAAATACTAGGCAGTCATTAGGAAAAGTGAAGTCATGAAGTTTGCTTATATTTAGATAGATATGGATATTATTAGGGTGAGTTAAATGAGTCAGGTATAAAGTGATAGAAATAGAATAATCTCACTTATTTTTTTGTGTTTTTTGGGTCACACCAGGCAGTGCTCAGGTGTTACTCCTGGCTCCATGCTCAGAAATTGCTCCTGGTAGTCACGAGGGACTATTGGGATGCCGGGATTTGAACCGATGACCTTCTGCATGAAAGGCAAACGCCTTACTTCCATGCTATCTCTCCATCCCCAATAATCTCACTCATTTGTGGGATATAAGAAAACCAAGGAACAGTATGGTAATAATATCCAGAGGCAACAGATATAAATGTCAGGAGTTCCAGTTTAGAGTAGAAAGCTTGCCACAAAAAGTAGTGAGTGCCAGTAAAGAAATGTCTACTGTGACAATAATATAACTGATTGCTCTGAATAAGAACTCAGTACTGAACTGGGGAGAAAGTGACATACAAGCCACCACTCCATTAACAATGGTGCATACCATAGTGTGAGAAGGGAAAGAGAGAGAAGCAAATTGTCTGCCCCAGAGACAGGAGGGGTTGACATGTGGTGAGATGGATGTGGGAGACATTGGTGGTGAGAAAGGTGCGTTGGTGAAGGGTTATGTACATTCTATGGCTGAAACCCAACTATGAACAATTTTGTGATGTTGGTGCTTAAATAAAGCAAAAAAAAATAATCAAAAGACATTAAAACATTAAAAATGATTAGCTGATTTATTAGTAACTGGTAGCTAATTATCAAAAGGAAACTATATTTTGTTCTTTTAAAATTTGTTTTATATCATATACAGTAAAAATTATCCTTAAGCGTATAGTAGAGTCTTAGCAGTTTTGACATATGTAGAAAAATGTATCTACAACAAAGATGGATTTCAGAGTTAGTCAATTTTCCTTGTTCTCTCCATGTAACTATGCCTTCAACTTGTTTTTCTATTATTAATCAATCTTCTATGACAGGAGTTTCTCAGCTAAGAGCCTAGAGAAGTAGAAAGAAAATAACACCTGCTCCCGAATACACTAAATTGACTTGTTTTGCCATTCTAATTAATATGTGGTAGCATTTTATAATTTTTTTAATTTGAATTTGCTTTATGATTAGGGAATAACTTGCATTATGTTATGCTTATTTGCCATTTATGTATCTACCTTTTGCTCATCTTTTCGCAGTAGAGATCACACCCAGTGGTACCCTAGAGATATGACTATCTGGGGCACACCTGATGGTACTCTGGGAATTAAATTCTGGGCCTTGATCATGCTAAACTGTAAAATCACTCCACTTGCCATATTTTCAACACCTGTTGAATGGGTCTGAAACAGGGTAGATACAAGTAATTAATAAACCAATCTAGTCATGAAAGAATCATGGAGTCGGTTGGCTTCTTGTTTTGTATTCCCTCTCTACATTTAAGCCAGATGGCTTAAAACTCATTATTTACTAGCCAAAAGGGGCAGGGTTCAGTGAGTGACAAAAGTACCTACATTAGACTATTTGAGTTTAGATGGGCATTTATATATCAAAGGGATAGGTGAAAAGGAAAGAGTAAGTTGGTGGAACACCTTTGTTTTGGGTTAAAGCAGGATGTCTTCTAAGACTATATTTGTGATTTAGCCTTTGAGATATATCTTTTACATCTTTTGTTTTTACTTTCATTGATTTGTCTATTTCTCTCTGATGAGTTTTTTAGGTTCTCTCTGGTTTGGGGATGAGGAAAATTGGATCTTACTCAGCAGGGCTCAGTACTTACTTTTGATTCTATAATCAGGGCACTCCTGGAGATGCTCAGGGAACATTGGTTGGTGCAGGGGATTGGATTGGGGATGTCCCTATGCAAAGCAAATGTTTAAACCCCTGTACCATCTCTGTGTTTCAAGAGAGAGAGAGAGTGTGTGTGTGTGTGTGTGTTTGTGTGCATATGCAAGTTCTTTCCATATATATGATTTACAAATATTTTGTTTTCTCAGTAATATGGTAGCATGTCATTTCATTCTTTAAAATGTGTGCTTGTCATCTCAAGTTAATTAGGAATATTACAGGGTAGAAAGTAGTTGGGCTTGGGGATACATTTAAGGCCTAAGAGTGTGTATAAATGACTATATATCTATACTTCCTAAAGGATCACTATTCTCTCACCAGTCCCACATATCTTCTACCATTTTGTCATTGATTTCAACTGACTTCATTTTATATTTTGGTCTAGTTGGTTATCAAAAGGCAACTTTTATCTTTGCACTAATTCTCTTCCATCTCCCTATGTGTTTCAGTATGACTTTTCATTTACCTTAGTTGGGAATAAGTCATTAAAAATCAAAATCCTTTGTCAATCTGGTAAAGCTCTCTACAAGGTAGAGGAGAGAAATATTTTTCAGTAATGAGTAATTATAACTGGTAAAAATAGTAATCAAATGCAAAGTGTAAAGATGGAAAAGACATGACAAGAAATCTCCCCTTTTACATAGTCAAGAAGATACAACCCATTGCATACCTATGCTTAAGATATATATTTAATGTGTCTTCAAGTAAGAGGATATAATTACTATCTTTCTTACACATAGTTTACCCTAAATTCTCTTAGTTATTGGTTACAATTTGTGTTTAGTAATTGTCTTTCTTTATCCAAAGAAAAATAAGTTTCTCATAACTTTATGACAGAAATTAAGTCTGTAACTTAGAGTCAGAAGGCAGTCAAATTTAGATTTCAATAATGTAATGGAAACTGTAGAAAGGGATGCTGTGTTTTTGGTAATGATATTTTAGGAATATGCCCCCTTGATCTCAGAGGAAATATATTTGAGTGACAATTTAGCAAGTAGTTTATTTAGCTTTTAAACTATTTACATGCACTCCAAAGAGGCAGATAAACATAATTACAAAATTTTACAAATGCTTTAAGAACATAAAGAAGGCGGATCTTTTTTTCTTTATATCTAGAAAATCATTTTTTCTCTCTTTTATTTTTAATTTGTATTTTCCTTTATACCTGTAGATATCAGGAGCAATTAACCCATGAACAGTTTACACAAACTTTTTAAATCTTTTTGTTTACTTGCATTTCACAATAATCTGAAAATCCTATAGTTTAAACCAACCTCAATTTCTTCCTACAAGTTTAGTTCATAAATGAGGAAATTAAGATAAAAAAGATGCCCGGAGCAAGAAAGATAGTAATTGGTGAAGGTACTTTTGCC
>PVKC010034743.1:0-13658 GCA_004027635.1 Crocidura indochinensis
TTTTTTTTTTTTTTTTTTTTTTTTTTGGTTTTTGGTTTTTGGGCCACACCCGACCGGGGGATCGAACCCCGATCTGTCCTAGGTTAGCACAGGCACCTTATCTTCAGTGACACCGCCCAGCCCCCCCCCCTTTTTTTGTAGATTGCCTTTTATTGATATTGCTAAAACCTGAAATTAATTTTATTTTATTTTATTTTTTTTTGAAATTAATTTTATACTGTAAGTGATTAAAATTTTTTTTTCCAATGTGAAAAATAATCTGAACTGGTTAGGAAGGGTTATAAGTTAATAGTATATGATGGAAGGTCAGAAAAGAACTATTCCATTTGACCTTAGCTCCCTCCAGAGCTGTTTTATGAAGTAGCTAACAAGTATTGAGGTTATTTATTTCTTTCAGCAGTTCAGATAACACTGCTACTAAGATGTAATGGTGAAAAGAAAGCAACTCAACTTTTCAGTGTTTGCCCACTTAGTATTGGTAGGTGGAAGTTATAGGAACGTTTTATGAGGTATAGTGCCTAAAAAGAGTAGGAAAGAAATTTTATCAGTTCAGTTTTATACAAAAAAAATCATGCCACACTAGAATAGCTTATACATGTGTGTATATATATATATATATATATATATACACATATATATGCAGTCATTAAAAACGAGCTTTCCTAGATTTTCAATTAATGTACTTTATTTGTAGAAAAGGTTTCGAGTGAAAAAAATCGAATCTTTGTAAACTACTCAACGGAATTTAGAATTTATTTCTATTAATATGAACATGTGTGCTAAGATTATACACCTAAATTTGTTAAGTGTTTAAATTATTCCTTTTTACAACTTGTATAGTTGTAAATGTTAGAAATAAGTCTATCATCTTACCATATATTTGGCAGTGATATAGATGTGACATTTCCAGTCATCATGGATTTAGCTTACACTGTATTGAGCTTCTGTATTAACGCACTAGACTATTATATTTTAAAATGTATAATTCTTTTCCTTTTAGTTGGCAGCCAGAACGCCAGGTTCCATTTAATGAAGTTAGATTACCGCCACCACCTGATATTAAAAAAGAAATTAGTGAAGGAGATGAAGTAGAGGTATGTATTTGTGAGTTTATTTCTACATGTCTATGTATTTTTGTGGGGAAATCTAGCAAATGGGTAATCTAACTTATTTGCTTTCTGTAGGCATTAGCATTAGTTGTGTCATGTAGAAACATTTAAAATTTGGATTCATAACTGGAATTCTTTTCTCAGGTCTACCTTGGTCATTTGTGGTTGTTTTCGGACCACACCCATTTGATGCTCAGGGGTTACTCCTGGCTTAGCACCCAGAAATTGCCCCTGGCTTGGGGGGACCATATGGGATGCTGGGGGATCGAACTGTGGTCCTTCCTTGGCTTGCGCTTGCAAGGCAGACACCTTACCTCTAGCGCCACCTCGCCGACCCCTACCATGGTCATTTCTTTACAACTAAAATGAAAATTATTTTTTGGGAGCTGGAGCAATAGGATAGATAGCAGGTAGGATGTTTGCCTTGCACGTGCTTGACCTGAGGTTGATCCCCCACATCTCATATAGACTCTAAGCTTCTGAGTGCAGAGCCAGGAGTAACCCCTGAGCACTACCAGGTGTGACCCAAGCCTCCCATACCCAAATAATTTTTCTTAGAATTTAGGAAGATTTTTTAATTTTGATATAAACATTTTATTAAGCATGAATACTCTTTTCAGAGGAGAATATGGAAGGGAGTGGGGGGAGGGAGAGAAAAAAGAGAACAGAAGGAAATTTGTGCCCCAAATGGAGTTTCTAAGGCAATACATTTAAATGGCCTGTGTTGAACATGACACAGAACTGTATGGTGCTAGCTATTTTCTTTCTTTTTTGATAATTGCTCTAAAATTGGTTGTGTTTTTTTCCTGCAATCTTTCTAAAAATTGGTAGATTTTTTTAAATTACGATGTAATACATCATTTCATATTTTACTGTAGTATAAGTATACTGTTTTGTTGATTATTCCAGAAATGTCTGGGAAATGTAGAAATAAAAATGGAAAGAATAAAAAACTATTGGCTAGCAATTATAAAGTTGTTATACTTTGTGTAAATATTCTCAGCCATGTTCTGTGTCTGACCCCTCAGTTTTAAGTGGAAGATGGAATATTGAATTTTTTTTTTTTCTGTATCTTAGTCACTTTTCCCCCTATAATCCCCTTTTGGATATTTGTCTTCAATTACATTTTTGTCATACCAGGGATTGAAACTGTAACTACACCTTATATAACTTCGTGTGGCTCCAGTGATAGTACAGCGGTAGGGTGTTTGCTTGCCTTGCATGCAAATAACCGGGGACAGACCCAGATTCAATTCCCTGCATCGCATATGGTACTCGGAGCATGCCAAGAGCAATTTCTGAGCGAAGAGCCAAGAGTAACCCCTGAGTGCCGCTGGGTGTGTTAACTCTCTCCCCCCCACCCTCAAATTGTGATTGGAAGTAAATTCATAATGATTACAGATAGAAAATTCCAGTTTTCATTTTTCCTCTAAGGTGATCATCATATATACGAATTTTTTCTCTAAAGGAGTTGATAGTATTAAAGAGATAGATTCAAATTTCTGTTTGGTTTATGTAGAGTGGTAGTAGGGAAACTGGAAATAAAGAACATTTATGAGTATTACATATTTTGTCAGAAACTGTTCTGAGCTCTTTGCAAATAAATTCACATAATTGTCTATTTCATTTTTTGGATTATTTTAAAACTGACTTTTTTGAATTCTCATTAATTGTTAAGGTGGAAAAACGAGAGAAATGGAGTGCTTTCAGTCCCTGCCACTCTGACTTCAATTTCATTCTAAAATTCTGCTTAGATCTTTTTTTTTTTTTTTGGTTTTTGGGTCTCACCCGGCAGTGCTCAGGGGTTACTCCTGGCTCCATGCTCAGAAATCGCTCCTGGCAGGCATGGGGGACCATATGGGGCACCGGGATTTGAACCGATGACCTTTTGCATGAAAGGCAAATGCCTTACCTCCATGCTATCTCCCGGGCCCCCTGCTTAGATCTTAATTACTCTAAATTCATTGCACTTTTTCTCAGCCTCAGGCTTGTCAGATTGTAGTTTCATAGTGTCATTCTTCTGCTTTATACTTTTTTGTTTTGTTTTGCTTTGTTTTGTTTTTGGGTCACTCACGGCAGTGCTCAGGGGTTACTCCTGGCTCCATGCTCAGAAATTGCTCCTGGCAGGCACGGGGGACCATATGGGGCACCGGGATTCGAACCGATGATCTTTTGCATGAAAGGCAAACACCTTACCTCCATGCTATCTCCCGGGCCCCAGGGAATCTTCTGCTTTATACTTTTTAACATCTTTCACATAGATGTTTATTTTAATATTCATCAGAAGTGGATAGTAAGGAGAGCTTGATTGTATGTAGTCTAGATGTGTAGTTGAGTTGTATTTTAGGCTATTTGAGAGCATTTTCACTGACTGGATAGCAAAGCAAGGAGAAAAACAGTGGTAAACTGGGTTTTGAAAATTAATGTGAAATATTTTCAATTTTTTCTTTTGGAATTTCAATAAGGGAAAGTAAAGAATGGCAGTTTTAGAAATGCAGGATTTAGAAAAGTGTGAATTCTGTCAAGTATTTAGTAGCTTAGAATGATAGTTAACATTCTAATTGTGTTCAGTTTTAGTTCGGGAAGATATTGTTTGTTAGTTTCTGGAACAAAATATTGATGTGACGTGGAATAATTTGAACACTGATTTCTATGGAGTCTATACTTTCACTTTTTGTTTTATAGTTTTGGCATTTGGATTTTGTGCCATATCCAGTAGTGCACAGGGGTTACTCCTAGCTTTGCATTTAGGAATCATAAAGGGCTCATAAGGGATGCTGAGGATCAACTTGGAATGGCCACATGCAAGGCAAATACCTTAATGTTGTATTGTATCTGATCTCTACAGATTTTTATTTATTTATTTTTGATGATAGCATACAAACCAGGACCCCCACTGCATGCAAATCTGATACGTTTTTTCCGCCCCCAAACCTGATACTTTTAATGAGATCTATTCCTTGCACATATTTGAATAAAGAAGTAAATTTGTTTAGGAAATGGGGGAGAGATGAGAAAGTGAGTTGGTGTGGAGGTGGGGGAAGGAGGCCTCAGAAGGGAAAAGTGAAAAGAGGAAAAGAAACTGGTGCTGGGTCCATATGCAGTGCCAGGAATCAAAATCCTGTCAGCAACTTTCAAGACACAAGTGTCTTGTTGTTTTATCTAACTCGATTTTTTTAAAATATATTTAGGATTTTAATTTAATACGGGAAATTGATTGCATAGTATGATTTTAGTTCATGTCATTACTACTGTTTTCTGTTAGGTCACAATGTAGCAGTTGGTATTTAGATAGCACACATAAACAGATTGTTCCTGGATTTGATGTTTTGTTGTCTTTTGGGGTTTATTTTTGTTTGTTTGAACCATTGGATCTAGGTTTCCATTGTGCAAAATAATGTGCTCCAGCCCTTTGGGCTATCTTCTTGGCCATAGATTATTTTTTTGTTTCTGGACTACATATCCAGTAGTGTACTCCCGACTCTTGCTCCGGAATCAATCCTGGAAGGCTGGGGTGCTGGGCTCAGACCTAGGGTAGGATGCCTGCAAGTAAATGCCACATCCACTATACTATTGCTCCATTCCATCCATAGGTTTTCTTATTTTAATATGATATCTCTTATGATCCAGAAGTCTCAGCAGCTGATAAATAGCTTTAGTCTTGAATTTAGTTTCCTTTCTAATTTTTTAATTTTTTAAACTGAAACCCAACTACAAACATGTTTATAATCATGGTGCTTTAAGAAAGACACTATTATAAGAAAAGAAATTATTAATAAATCTTCATTCCATTTTTTATTTTTTCTTCTCTTTTTCTTCTTCCCTTCTCCTTTCTCTTACTCTTCCTCTTCTTTTCCTCTTCATTTTCTTCTTCCTCTTTCCCTTCCTCTTTTTTCTCTTCCTTCCTCTTTTTCTTCTTTCTCCTTCATTCTCCTTTTTCTTCTTCCTCTTCCTTTTCTCTTTATATTCTCCTTTTTCAACTTCCACTTCTTACTTCTCTTCCTTTTCTCACACTTTCTCCAACTCTTCTTATTTTCCTGGGTCTCTTGGACTCCAGTGATTCCTATGTTGCTTCCATTGAGTTTATCAAAGACTTTTATTATCATCTGCTCAAATATTTTGAGTAGTTTATTCATTGTCTGGTTATTTGCCTAAGGTTATTTTTCAATCTCTGTATGGAGTTCTGCATTTCAGCCTCTGGCTCAATAACCTCATCCTCAGCTGCTTTCACTCTGATGGAGAGGCTTTTCATTTAGACCTGTTATTTCTGTTTGGTGTTCTATCATTATGTTCTGTTCATCTCAATTTATTCTTGCTTTGAGTTCTTTGAGCATCCTCCATATTAATACTCTAAACTCCTTATCTGAGAGGCATTTCAGGTCATCTTTCCCATTGCAGCACTTGTATAGTGTTTTTTACTATGTGATGTGCTGGGGTTTGTGGATTAGATGTGCACGGCCCTTACCTGGTTTGGGCCCTGGAGATTGTGTTCGATGGTGTCTTCTTGGCTGTCTTGTGCAGAGAAGCACATAGGGAGCAAGACAGTAGTTCTTTATAATGGCTCTCTTGTGCACAAACACAGGATCAACACCCATTGGGTGGGGCCCTTACTAGTTTGGACCCTGGGGATTGTGTTCAATGGCGTCTTCTTGGCTGGCTTGTGCAGAGCAGCGGAACGTTAGTTTCCAATGTAGCACACTGTAAACACAGGGTTAAGGTTTTGTATCAGTTTGCATTTTTTATTTGGAAATTCTGAGAAACAGGAGCGGGGAGGGGAGAGGAGAGGAGAGGAGGAAGATGGGGAGAGGAAAAGAGAGGAGGAAAGGGAGGAGAGGGAGGGAGGAGAGAGATATAGGGGGGAGGTACGGAGAGGGGGAGAGAGAGAATGCATCCAAGAGAGAAGGTGGACTTCAAGAGGAGAGATTCTCACTATACATCCTAGTATGAAAGGATGAAAGCATGAAAGTACACATCTCGAGAGAGGAGATGTAGGAAACATGTAGGTGCCTCAGGTTTTCAACTCTTACAACTTCAGGGACCCTTCTTTGAGGAAGGGAAAGATGACTTTGATTTGATAATAAGTTTAGAACACAAATTATGCAGGAAAGACTTTTTTCCCATTAAATTCTTCAAACATTTATATAGATTATTGTGTGAGATTTCTAGTCTTATGGATTGAATTTCCTGTGGCTTACTGGACATTTTAGTACTCATGTTTGACTATTTGAGGTTCACCTTTAGTCAGCTTTTAAGACTTATAGTTATAGCTCATATATTTAGGTCATTGTTGAGTAATGACCTCAAGATACTGTATGTGTTGTATACGGTTTGCTTACTTTCCAACTAAACCTGTTTCTTCATTGATGATAATGAGACAAAGTGGATATTTGAAATTACTTTGTCAATATATCAAAATGTAGTTTAGTAACTAGCCATTATGATTAAGTATTCAGTTTAATGGCTAATAATATTTAAAATTTTTCTTGTTGAAAAAGTTGAATTTTTTTTTTCTTGGTATTCACATTCTGTTTGTGGTTTGAAAGGCATAGTGAGACATTTATAATGTAAGTGGAAGTCTGGTAATCTTAGTAGCCAGGGGAAGTTTAACTCAGACTTTGGTTGTATGTTTAAAGTCTGTGTGACATTTTATATTTGACTTGGACTTGAAGGACTCCTGAAATACACTTGGGAATTTGATTCTTTATATTCCATCGTTTACTTTATGAAAACTAGTCTTTACTATGAGAAATAGTCTTTAGTCTGTATCATGTTATCTTTGAGTTCTCACATGGGTCTTTTTATTTGAATCTTTTAAAACATTTAAAAAAACATTGTGATTTACGAAGTTATTCATAATAGAGTTTTAGGCATATGATGTTCCAAAACCGGTACCTTCCTACTCCTCCCCCTTCCTACACCAACCCTTCCAGGTCCCTTTCTACCTTTCAGATTCATGGGTACCCATATCTCATTCTTGCTTAGATTTGAAAGAAGCTTGGAATACTAGAGCAGTAAATGCCATTCCTTTAAAATGTGAATTGCTCCTTCAGAATACTTTAGAGGGCACAGAGAGATGGTACACTTGCCTTATATATGTCTGACTTGGGTTTGATCTTCCTCTTCTCATACTGTGCTCCAGATACTGTAAGGCATGATTCCTCACTCCCAAAATTTTGGTAATTTAAGTAAAATCTGAAAAATGTACTTTTTATGCTCTTCAGTGACAATTACTAAGTAAATTTAGTAGACAACATTTGAAACATAGATTAGGACACAGTTTTAGTGCTAAGTTTCTTTTTTTTGGGGGGGGGGAGGGTTTTGGGGTTTTTGGGCCACATCCGGTGGTGCTCAGGGGTAACTCCTTGGCTGTCTACTCAGAAATTGCTCCTGGCAGGCACGGGGGACAATATGGGACACCGGGATTCGAACCAACCACCTTTGGTCCTGGATTGGCTGTTTGCAAGGCAAACGCTGCTGTGCTATCTCTCCGGACCCTTAGTGTTAAGTTTTAAGAGTATACAAGATAACATTCTTTCCTCCCTTTTGGATCATGCCCTACCAGTGTTCAGTGCATATTTTTGATATAGTTCTTAGAGGGAGAACATGTGATACTGTTGAAAGTCTATGATGTGTACACACTAACTGATGCAGCTGTCACCAGTACACTCTCCCTTTTTGTAAGGCATATAACTGTATCCACACAGAACCGAAGTAGAATAGAACTTCCTTTTTTGGGGGGAGGGTGGATAAAGTAGGATAAAGTAGGAGGGTGGATAAAGTATCATTCAAAGGCTAATTCCTCACTTTATATCTATCTAGCAGTGCATCTAGCACCTAGTAGCATCTAGTAAGCACCTAGCAGTACTTACTACATATAAGCAATGCTTATATCTAAGGAGGGTCATGTGTTTAAAATTTAACCAGGGCCTCTGCCATGTAAAATTTTACTTAGACAAACCTATTATCTCCCTAGTTCTAAATTCTTATTTTTGATTCAGACTCATCTTAGGTGACTGTTTTTGATTCAGGCTCAGGAACTTAGGTTACTATTTGAACTACACCCAGTGTTGCCCAGGGGTTATTTCTAGTCTTGGCACAGGAATCTCCTTGAAGGCTTGGGGACCATAAGGGATGCCAGGAATCAAACTTGGGTAGGCTGTGTGCAAGGCAAAGACCCTACTGGGTGTGCTATTGCTCGGGCCTCGTCTGTGAGAATAGTTTTGACTTTCAGTGATAAGACTTATTAATAAATTTACAGTGATGGATTTAACTATAAACTAAAGTTCAATGCTATATCAAAGAAGTCCAAATGATTTAGTTTTTTTGGTAGGTTAACTAATAGAACAACTTCCTAAAAATAGAGAGGGGCTGGAGCAAGTGGTAATGTGTCTGCCTTGTTCGTGCTAACCTAGAACGGATGGCAATTTGATCCCCCAGTGTCCCATATGGTTCCCCCAAGCCAGGAGAGATCTCTTGAGTGCATAGCCAGGAGTAACTCCTGAGCATCACTAGGTGTGGTCCAACACCCCCCCCCCCACACACACACACATTAGAAATAGAACAAATTTATTTAGATAAATGGGTCAATCCCCTTCTCAGTATATCATAAATTTGGATCTATTCAGTAGTGGTCATCAAGAGATAATTCTATGCTTAGCTGAATTCTTTCTGTGGTTCTTTATTTTTTTGGGAGGGGGGGTGTCACACCTGGTAGTGCTCAGGGGTTACTCCTGGCTTTATGCTTAGAAATCGCTCCTGGCAGGCTCGGGGGACCATATGGGATGCCGGGATTTGAACCACCATCCTTCTGCATGCAAGATAAATGCCTTACCTCCATGCCATCTCTCCGGCCCCATCTTTAGATGAACATTTTTCTTCTTTTTTTTTTTTTTTTTTTTTTGGTTTTTGGGCCACACCCGGTGACGCTCAGGGGTTACTCCTGGCTATTTGCTCAGAAGTCGCTCCTGGCAGGCACGGGGGACCATATGGGGAACCGGGGGATCGAACCGCGGCCCATCCTAGGTTAGCGCAGGCACCTTACCTCCAGTGCCACCACCCGGTCCCCATTTTTCTTCTTTTTGGTCCACGCCTAGCAGTGCTTGCTTCCTACTCCTACTCAATAGTACTTTAGGGACTTAGGTCTTGCTGAGGATAAAATCAGGATCAGCAGCATGCAAGGCAAGGGCCTTATCTCCTTATTTTTGGCCCCTTCTTTGTTGTTTTAGGTTTTTCTGTCATTCTCTGTTGCATGAGCATCCAAGTCCTTCATATTGTACTGAAGATCATTCCAGGGCATCAGGCATCTAAGACATGTGCTGTACCACTTGAATCATACCCTTTGGTTTTTGGCCATATCTAGTGGTACACAAGGCTTCATTCCTGGCTCTGCTTAGAGATTACTTTGACATTGCTTAGGAGACCACATAAGGTGCCAGTAATCAAACACTGATTGGCCACATGCATTGCAAGTGTCTTATCCAATAGTTTATTATCTATCTTGACCCCTTTGATTTTTTTAGCCTTCCATTTTTCAGAAATAGTAGTAATCATATATTATTGATAATTTTATTGTATTATATTTCAGATTTTTAGAGAAATAAAAATAAAAGAATAGTGGTTTTTATTAGTTAAATTATTTTGGTTTTGGGGCCATGCCTGACAGTGCTCAGGCTCTGAACTCATACCTAACTTCTTACTGGCTTAGGGGGCCTATGCGGGGAGTGCCAGGGATTGAACCCAAGCCTGCCATGTGCAAGCAAATGCCCATCCCACTGTACTAACTCTTTATTCCCCAAATATTTCATAAATATTTCAGTATGCTAAATCCAAAAACTTTCTCATACTTTTATGATTTTGATAGTATATGCATCTTTGTTATTTGGTGCTAAAGTATTCATAAAGCTTGAAAGCTAGACTTTCTAAATACATGAAAAATAAAATATATGTTTAATATGGTGCTGTAATTCTTTCTTGTTTGGGACCACACCCAATGATGCAGTCAGGAATCACTCATGGCAATGTTTGAGGTACCATCTGCGGTGTGGTGATTAAGCCCAGGCCGGTTGTGTGTTGTAAGGCAAACTCCCTAACCACTATACAATCGCTCTTGCCCCATATATATGTATTCTTGTATTAGGGGTTACTCCCAGCACCCTGAGACTTGCTTTTAGAGGTGCTTGGGTAGTACCTGTGATGGAATATGCAAAAGCATTTAGTCCCATCTTTTTAGCCCCAGAATATGAGAATTTAAGAATATTTTGGTAACTTTAATATTGAATGGAGAGCACTAATAGTTACATCATTTTAATATTTAGACACCTTGATTAACCAATTAATAGTTTATCCTCATTTTTTTTTTTAGTTCTGTTTTTAGTCACTTTTGCTCACAAAGCTACCTTTGGCATTTATTTGTTCAGTTATAAACTATCAGTTTTGGTATAGAAATATCATAAAATATGAAAGAATACTGTCATGTATTCATGGCATTCATGAAATGGGGTAATCCAGATTCTTACTATAGGATTTTATATGATGGTATCTCATTTTAACGATTAACTGGGTCAGAATATTAATTTTTTTCCTTTCCTCATTAAAGCTGTATTTGGGAAATATTTAGGATGTTGCCAGTGGAGATTGTTAGGCATTGTTCATAAGAAAGTTTCATATTTAGATTATTGTTTTCTATGTCTTTATATCTTTTTATTTCTGATAATTATAAAAATTCTCTGTAGATTTTTATCTTCTTGTAATTATGGGTGAGGGAAAAGAACTTGACACCCAATTCCTTTACCTGTGTTGCTAGGATTCTAATCCAGGGCTTCTCACATGTAAAACAGATACTCTTAACTCTGAGCGACATTGCAATCTCCCAAGTAGGAGTTTTTAATTATTTAGTAATAGTCAAAATGTAATGAAAAGGATGGTGTTTATTTTTATTTGTGGTTTTAGTGCCACACCTAGCAGTGTTCAGAGGTTGCTCCTGGTGGATTTCGAGTAACCATAAAATGCCAGGAATTGAACCCAGGCCGTCATCATGCAAGGCAAACATACTAGCTGCTGTCCTAGCTTTCCAACCCTAAGAATGATATCAGTTGTTTTGATGTAAATGAAAGTAATTTCAAGATACTTATTTATAAGACTACCTATGATTAATAAAAAGAACACCTGGTACCACAATCTCAAGATGATGACATTCTATTTTAAAAATTGTAAATTTGCCAAATTTGGGGGGGGGGGAATCTTAAATAAGGATAAATATTACCAAGTAAATTTGTTCAAAAGAAGTGCTAGATTAAAATTGAGTTCATTGGAACCTATTACAAGAACATGTTCTCCCTCTCTGTCCTTTCTTTTTTTTATGATAGCTGTTTTTGGGGGGACTATACCTGGTGGTGCTCAAGGATCACTCATTGCTGGTTCTGGGGAACCATGTGGGGTTCTGGGGTTCAAACCTGGGTCAGACACATGCAAGGATGTTACCCTCTATCAGTCACGCTGGCCCTGTTTATTAATAGCTTTTGTTTTAAACAGTTGTGTATAGTAAGTTGGCCCTATTTGGATGTCTCACTCATTTATTCCACCACCTTCAATCTCAGATTATATGTATAAAGTTTCAGGCTTTTACTATATGCATATAAAATTTTTGTCATTTCTAATTTATACTTATCTCATGGTAGATTTCCCTGGTTATCTCTTTAGGGTAATCTTAATTCCTACATTGAAGATTTGGTTGGGTACTTGTTTCTTCTACTGTGCTTTCCCCCCATTTCTCATTTATTATAAGTATACCTACAAGCTGCTGTATTCTTTGAAATACTAATTTGAAAGGTGACTTTTTTAAAACTTTCTGTGAGGTAATAATACAACTAGTTACTGTATTTTCAAAGCATATGTCCAGAGTAATGTGAAAAAATTTTAAAGATAGGTTTTATAAGACATCTCATTAGGTCTTCAATATATATCATTTATTTTGATCCCACTGAATAGTTTTTATGCATTTGATTCAGGTTTCTCAAGTGATCTAAAACATAAAATCGAGTGGTTTTATCTTTAAAAAAGAAATTTGGTTTTCTGAAAATCACAATTTTATCATTTTATAAGTAATGGTAATAGATCTTTTGGGATGAATGACTAAGTATTTAAACCTTTACTTTCAGGTTTATTCAAGAGCAAATGATCAAGAACCATGTGGATGGTGGTTGGCTAAAGTTCGAATGATGAAAGGAGAAGTAAGCAATGTTAAATACCTGCTTTGTGACTTATTTCCAGGAAAATATTCCAGCTCTTAGTTTTGATTATAAAGTGCTCTTCAGAAATAAGTTCATCACTGCAAGCATTCATCAGACCTTTTCTTTTTATTTGTGTCCTGAATTTTCAAACATCACAGCTGCTCTTGAGTGATGGATGATACAACATAGACAAGTGAGGGCTCCACCAAAGTTGATGTTTAAAAGAATCTGTTCTCTATAGTTTAGGCAATTCAGGTTAATGTAACTAAACTATGCTTAGTATTTGTGCCACAGTGGCTAAGTCATTTGAGGTAACTAGATCTTCATTTGAAACTAATTATTTTTTATTCAGATGGGATTTTTAAAGTATTTTGATGTCTTTTAGTTTTATGTCATTGAATATGCTGCTTGTGATGCTACTTACAATGAAATAGTCACATTTGAACGACTTCGACCTGTCAATCAAAATAAAACTGTCAAAAAAAATACCTTCTTTAAATGCACGGTGGATGTTCCTGAGGATTTGAGAGAGGCGTGAGTAATTGTGTTTACTATTTAATTGCTTTGGGAGTGATGAGGGATTTTAGTGTTAGAATTATTTTTCCACAACCAATTATAAAACCTGATGGAAAAATCTAATAAAATATTTTATTGGCTGGTATAAAATTGAATTACTGAATTAGTATCATAGTTGTCCTCTAAATTTAATATATTGTTTAGGTTTTATACATAAATCAATTTCTCCTTAGGTGTGCTAATGAAAATGCACATAAAGATTTTAAGAAAGCAGTAGGAGCTTGCAGAATTTTTTACCATCCAGAAACCACACAGCTAATGATACTGGTAAGATCATTTTTATTTTTAAACATATAATGGCTATATTAGGGAATTTTAATTAAACATTTTTAAAGATCAAGGCTAAATTGGTATGTTATATATATATATTAGTATGAGATAACATTTTTGGCAGTTACAATTCAATTTTTTTGGGGGGGGGGGAGGGTGGTCACATCCGGTGACTCCTGGCTATGTGCTCAGAAATCACTCCTAGTTCACTCCTGGCTAGGGGGACCATATGGGACACCAAGAATCAAACCAGGCCTGTCCTGAATCTACCGCCTGCAAGGCAAACACACTACTGCTGTGCTATCGCTCCAGCCTCAAATTTTTTTTTTTTTTTTTTGGTTTTTGGGTCATACCCGGCAGTGCTCAGGGGTTACTCCTGGCTCCATGCTCAGAAATTGCTTCTGGCAGGCACGGGGGACCATATGGGGCACCGGGATTCGAACCGATGACCTTTTGCATGACAGGCAAATGCCTT
>PVKC010034744.1:0-13648 GCA_004027635.1 Crocidura indochinensis
CCTAATGCACCTTTTTCAGAAGGTATAGCCCTCACCAGGTTCTAAGACTGTAGGTAATGGTGTGACATCTTGGTAGAGGTTTTTCACAATGAATATTAAAAGCAATATTTTACATAAAGCTACGAAAGGCAGAAGCCTAATTTGGACTAGTCAGAATGAAGAAAAAACTGTCAGATTCTGAATTTCTGTGTTAGAATTAGTAGTACTGCATATAGGGAAAATTTTAATTCATATTATAACTTGGCAGGGGAGACTTTATTTCCATTTCCCTAAATATTCTATATAATCTTAGTCTCTCCCCCTGAGTTTCTAGTATAAAGGGTTAAGAGTGGGTAGTGTGAAGTGATTATAGAATGTTCTGAAGGAATAGGAGGGGGGAATACTGGGATGCAAGGGCGGCTCCTCTGAGGTCAGCTGACACCACATATGCCTGCATGGATGGCTGGTCTTAGCATACCCCAGTCAACCAATGAAGCTGGTTCCTGTAAGTCCATGGGCCAGGAAACTTGGCCATTTATCTACGTCCATTTTGTCATCTGCTCAGTGATGATCATGGTAGTATTAGTTTCTGGTCATTACAGTCTGGCTCCATGTAGGCTAAGCAGAGCATGCTGATGTATGCCATTTGTGCTGGTCCATGAGGGCTTACAAGAATCCAGGGTCACAAGTATGGCACGTGTTTGCTGTGCTGAGCTTGCCTAAATTTTATCATTTTTATATGCAACAATTCTTGTCTCATCCTATCAATACTGAGCAAGATAATATGACAGAACTAAACAGTCTGTAAAATTAATCATTTTATAATTGGAAAGAAAAATTGGTGCCATTTGGTCTGACATACCACATTTATAGAAATCATCACTCCAAGCAAAAAATCATCCTTTACTGAAAATAATCCCAAAAGAGCAAGATCTCTCTATCTTTTAGGTCCATCATCTTGCTATACAAAGCTTAGAATATGAAAGAAGATATCTCATCTAGTTCAAAATATCTCCCCCTCAGTAATTTACACATGACAGCCAAGATTTTAACTTCTGGAATCATCCAAAAGAAAATAAGACCAAACACTTACATAGTGAATAATACCCACACACACACATACACACATACAAAATATGAGCACAACCTAATCCCTAGAACTTGTGAGAGTTACTTTCCATGGTGAAAGGACCCTTCCAAATCTGATTAAATTAAGGACCTTGAGATGGAAGAAAATTCCAGGTGATCTGGGATAAAAAGAAAAATAATGAAGGAATCACTCTCATTTTTCTATATTACAAAGCAATATATTACAGAGCAAGAGTAACTACAAACTATATTACAAAGCAATAGAATTTTTAAAAGCATGATATCAATACTAAAATAGGCATACAAATCAATAAAATTAATTATGGAGCCCAGAAGTAAATTCACAAATATATGGACATCTAATTTTGACAAAAGAGTCATGAAGAAAAGAAAACCTTTTCAACAAATGATACTGGGAAAACTGGCCAGTCACTAGCCAGTGTTGCACCAAAGTGTGAACATTAGAATCATGTATGTGACCACCAATGAGCACAACAAAAATATATGACCTCTGGCAAAAACTACAAATAAAAGTGTTTAAACACCACAATAAAGCGTGAGGCCTCAATTTATCTCAACAACAAAGATAAAGTTGTGAGCGATTACAAGACTATTTTATGTTATTATAAACCATAGATTTATGCTTATTAATTTTTACAGAAGCAATTGGCAAAGGTATTATCTTTGTGGGCATCTTTGATATAGGTTATACCAATGATTATGCCTACCTTCCAAAGTCTACCCTTTCCAAGCATATTCACAAGACTTGATTTTCAGGCTCTGACTAACCTTGCCACCTATTTTTAACTTCTCTAGTTCCCCATATCTTAGTATCTTTTTACCTGAAACTGACACATCTGACTTTATATAGAATCTATTCATGCTAGGTTGTCCTCTCCTGATCTAAATAAACTTTCTTCATTACACTGACCTTGTTATATCAACAACCCAACCCTAAGGCCTTTTCACATAAAATGTCCAAACCTATTCTCAATCAGATGACCAACGTCAATACAATTTTAAATATCAAATGTAGGAATTTATATTGCTTCAGCTCAGCTATTATTCTTCTTTCTTAATTAAAGCCCATTGTTCTAACCCATTGAAGGCATTTTAGAATATGATTTCTAATGTAAAGTTACCAAATGTATTCCTCTAAAGTAACTATACATCTACTGGATCCTTTTTGGCTCAGTCTTGGTCTGTTTCAGCCAGAACTGACCTTAGCAGCTAGCCATCTCTTTGATACCCCAGCAGACAAAAATACGTAATTCACCTTTTAAGAATTTTGCTAAAGATTACTTGTAGAAAATGAGAAAAAAGTAACAGAGAAATGGATATGAGAAGGGGAAGTAGCCCCAGAATCCTAAAAAGTCCATTGAATGTGGCATCATATTCACTACTCAAGTCCTCTTTGAAATGATTACTAGATGTCCCCAAGGAACATATTATTAGTTTTCTTTTCCTACATAAGTAATAGTAATGTCCTTTGACTAAATTAAATTGCTATCCTGTTTAACCTTGAGAGCTTCCTTCTCTATAGGAGGCAGTTTATATTTAGGTCCCCAGGTTGTGGGTTCCTTAAGTCAGATTTCGTTTCACACATTATTAATTCTCTCTGGGAAATTCTTCATAGACATCCATAAGTCTTCCCAGATAATAATCAGAAGTGTACCACTATCTTCATTTTTATTGTAATCACCTTTGAGTCATCTATAAAAATGCTGAGTAAAACAGCCAAGACTGTAAAATGGAGGGCACCTCTTAAGACCGTTTTCTAACTTAAGCCCAGTTCAGTCTTGATTTTTCAAATTGGGCTCATCCTTTCCTATAAGCTTATCCTTATCACATACAGTTAGACAGAAAGCAGACAAAGATAGAACATAGAACTCAGAGCCAAAATTGTGTTCAAAATTTTTTAAATCTCTTTCAACTTGTCCACACAAAGGAAACATTTTTTTCTTTTGGGGCTACTCTGGGGCTGACATGGAGCTTGATCCTGGCTCTCTGCTCAGGGAAAATTTGATGGGAAGGTTTTTCAGCAGGAAAAAAATCCTTAAACTTAAGCCAAACAGAATCTAGAGAAGTGAGTTATGTGAGTAGGAGGTAACATGCCAACTAGAAGCTTAAAAAGTGCAAGACTAAGTGCAGACTGTCACCTAATGTGGTCTGATCTAGGTACGGGGAAAGGCAAACTTACTGAAGCCGACTTTTACTAAGGTAATAGGATTAGAGAGAAAAAGATCACTTAAGCAAGCATAATCTAAATAGAGTCCAGATCCTTCATCCAATACCAGTAGCCTCATTTTACTGGATTTTTATTATTTTTATGAAACTTATATTTATAGAATGACCCAGTAGATGCAGATGAGTGTTTCATTAACGAACACAATAAGAAACACTTCCCTGTACTTTCTTTTCTGGTTTTGGTCATTTTTGAGAGAGAGAGAGACAGAGAGAGAGCCAGAAAGAGAGAGACAGAGAGACAGAGAGAGAGAAACAGACAGACTGACTGATAGAGGAACCCACACTCAGCAGAACTGAGCAGCTGGCAGAGCTACTGATGATGCTAGCCTAAAAATGCAGGGCTGCCTAGGCCAGCAGCCCTCAAGAGCCACAGTGGCTATATTCAGCCATGTTTGGGGAGAGGATCTCTAAGTGATCAAAGTCATGGCTTCTCATAGACTCAGTATGTGCTCTACCACTTGAACTATCTCCCTGCTGCCTGCTTTATAAAAAAGTAAAGATAGCAGCCCTCCACTCTGGAGTCAGTTGCATCCCAGCTCAGGGTGCATAATTTCTTTTCCTCTGCTTTATAAAAACTATCTCTATAATCACTTAATAATATTATTATATTTTATAATATATTTTCTAAGTAAAATTACTAATGTTGCTATTTAAATACAATTATTTTTTAAAATATTGCTAGCTAAAACCCATAAGCAATATCTAATGTTACTTAGGTCTGCCTAATAATTCTAGCAATATTCACACTTAGACACCCCTAAGATACCTCTAGAAGCTGAAATAAGAGGGTAGAAGCAGAGCAGAGTCATAAAGAGAAAAATCTAATAGTCTTCAAGATCCCTTCACCTGGCAGCCTACAGTGGAGGAAATACATCAAGACATGGACTTTCACTGCTGTTAAATAGAGCTCCTTTTAGTTTGGATAGTTTGGCTTGACTTGACTTGATTTGACTTGGCTTGGTTGGCTTGGTTTGGTTTGGTTTGGTTTGGTTTGGTTTGGTTTGGTTTGGTTTGGTTTGGTTTGGCTTAGTTTCGTTTTGGTTTGGTTTGGCTTGAAGCCCATGCCCTGTGGTGCTGAAAACTTACTACTGGCTCTGCACTTAGGTATTACTCCTGGTGGGACTTAGGAGACTATATGAGTTGCCAGGGATCAAATCTGAATTGGCTGCATGCAAAGAAAGTGTTCAACCTAATGGACTATCTCCCTAAATAGAGTCCTTTCTTGAGCTGCAGATTTGTAGAGTCGTGTGCAAATCATAAAGAAAAATACAATTGCTACAGAAGGGAAAAGAATGAAATGAATAAAGTAGCAATTCACAAACTATTGAATCATGCATGACAAGGATGGTCATTGCCTTGTTATACTCCCAGCCCTAGTCTTCTAGACCAACTTCTCTTTGCAGGGATGAGAAACTAGGGGAAGGGATGAAGAAATAATTTTCAAGAGCCTTTTTAGAGTTCCTTTATTGTTAACAAGTATAGCCTGATTCCTTTTTAATTACTCTGGGCCTCTTATCTGTGAATCTCTGATTAAGTGCCCCCATGCTTGGGGAGGTCCTTGACTGCCTTGACTTCTCTCACAAAGAAGAAATGGTTAACCTCCCTGGAGATCAAAGGCATGCAGACTGACATGTCAGTGGGAAGTTGTTTAAATTTCCAGATTTGAGAAGATTATCATGCCAGTGTTTGCAGAGCTATAAATGCAACAATTTTCCAATGTGGGACCTGTTGCCGTGTATCTAAATTTAAATTACACATGCTCTCTGATTAAGTGGTTCCACAGATACAAGGAAATAATTGGCAAAGTGCACACATATTTTGCCAGAAAGTAAACCACTAAATCAAACTAAATAAGTCACCATCATTTATCTACATGTTCACTGTGTCCTAACCTAAACAAAGCGTTTATAGGCTTCATTTTAGTTCATTCTTGAGTCAAATCTATAGGATGTATATTTTGTAGCTCCAGCATAAATTTGAAGAATTAAAGACTCAGAAGTTTAAGCAATGAGTTGAAAGTCTCAATAGAACTGATTGCATACAACTTATTTTTATTTTGAGAATATAGTCCTACAAAGATAGACCATAGAGATATTTGAATGCATTCATTTAAGCAACTACTTTTTATTGAGTTCCTATTATGAGCCAACACTTTAACTATCACAGGTGATAAATTAAAAGGTCTTGATCTACCTTGCTTTTAGTTATCTGCACTGCTTGCACTTGTGATATTTCCACAAAAAGGTTGCATCATGAAAAGTGAAAAAAAAGTTAGTATCGAGTAGAACTGTTGATATACATTATCTAGTCATCTATTCATTAAACTAGTAGTTAATTAGTATCTATGTGCCAGTCATTCTCTAAACTCTAAAAGAATTCTAAAAGCCAGAATGTGTACTTTTAGTCTTCTGCTTCATAGTCTAGCCCAGAGCAAGTCAAGAGCTGGTACATTAATAATGCTCACTGACTACATGTGTTAGCAAATAAAAGTAGAGTATGTGAAAACACCAGGCATTGAAACTCTACACTTTTTTTCTTTCCCAAATAGAATATCTTTGAACTTTATTGCAAACATAAAATTTATGAAAGAAAGTAAACTGAAACTACCCAGAAATGTAAAAAGTGAAATTTTTACCTTTACCAAATAATCCCATTCTTTAGAATAATCTTGATTCTTTGACATCCACTATTCAGACTCTAACCATGGTTTTCCCAATATAAGTTCTCCCTGGTAACTCTCTGTCATAATGCCCTATTCATTCATTCACTTTTTGTGCTTTTGAAGTTGTAAAATTACCTTACTTCTTTTATCATATTACTTGTTCACTGTCTGTATCACTGCACAATAATATGCCCTTCACACCTAATCTAAAGAACAAAGAAAATGAGCTTCACTCCATAGAGTTAACCTCTGCATCTGGAGACGGAGATATAGATTTTTTTCAATTAAGAGATAAAAACAGCTACTTATAACTCTCCTTCATTGTAACTACCCCAGGTCCTCATCCTTGAAATATGTCCTTGTAAAGCTCTGGTCTTTTGTGTCCTTGGTTTTGAAGCTCTATATATCATACTCCATTTTTTATACCTTAAGAAATCACATTTCAGAAAAACACAGTCACCATGTCTGCATTTGGCCAACTCCATAAAAATCATTCTATTCTCAAAAGATATATACTAAGTCATGAAAAATCATTGGTAGACCAGCCCCAGAGCTGGAAATGGCAAGTTAGGGAGAAGAGGGTGAGCCAAAACCCTGCCCAGCCTAAAGCTCACCATCTGCATCCACCATCCACAACTACTGCTTTACTAATGACCCAGCTTTACAGTTCAACCATGGAGCTCTCAAAAATGCCAAACAAATCAAAATTCCAGTATGCCAGCATTAAAACTGACACCTCCAGGATTCTTTCTCAAAGTGAGTGTAGTCACCCTTCCCTTACCTTCTCATACTTATGGAAAGTTTGGCAGATGAAACCATGCACCATAAAAGCTTGGAGTTAGCTACAGAGTTTGGAATTCCTGAACCACAAGGCCACATATATGGCCAAGCAATAACTCCAAATTTTTTTCATTTCTGTCATCTCATTTACATATCAACATAGATTCAAAACTACCTAATTGTTCAGAAACAAAACAAATAACAGAAAATCAACTAGCGGGGCCGGGCGGTGGCGCTAGAGGTAAGGTGCCTGCCTTGCCTGCGCTAGCCTAGGACGGACCACAGTTCGATCCCCCGGTGTCCCATATGGTCCCCCCTGAACGTCACCGGGTGTGGCCCAAAAACAAAAAAAAAAAGAAAGAAAGAAAATCAGCTAGCAACAAATCATTTAGCAAACCTCTGACAATGATTTAATGACCTCACTGCAAGATACATTAATTTCACAAAATCATTATTATGCTACTTTTTATTTTTTATTTTTAAATAATATTTTATTTAAACACCTTTGTTACAACATGATTGTGGTTGGATTTCAATCATATAAGAGGACACCCCCCATCACCAGTGCAACATTCCACCACCAATGTCCCAAATATCCCTCCTCCCCACCCTGCACCCACCTATACTCTAGACAGGCTTTCTATTTCCTTCATACATTCTCATTGATGCTACTTTTTAAATTAATTTTATTTTTATTTTTGGTTGCACTGGTGAAGGGGATGTGAAAATTTTATTTTAGACACTGTGGTTTACAGAGTTGTTCATAACACTGTTATTTCTGTTATGCAATATTCTATCACAAATGCAAAATTCCCTCCAACCTGGTCACTAGTTTCCCAAACTACTCAAAATCAGCACCTTGACAGGTTGAAATAATTTACTTAATATTTTGTGTATTACTACTAGGAAATCAGAATTAAAAGTATGGGTGTTGCACAACTAAGCAAGCATAATTCACAAATTTGAGATTTTGTAGTGCTAATGAGTTATATGACGATAGCAATGGTTCATAGTCTATGGCGTTGGTCACTTGAACAGGCATGGAGGAAGGTCCAAGTTCAAGAGCATGGTTGTCAGGAGAATCTGGAAGAACAAAGGTGGGATAGGGGGTGCATCCTTGCCTGGCTTCAAAGCTCTCTGAAAATATCAGCCACAAAATAAGGTTTATCAGGAGTGTTTAGAGGCTAGGAGTCAATGCAGAAATGAGTGGAGAGGCAGTGGGAAGCTGAGCCATTGATGTGGAGGCAGTTGTAGAACAGATCTATGTGTCAGCCTCAGGGCATCAGCATAAGAGAGGGCGGCTTGCTCCGGCTCCCACTCTACAGGCCCCAGTGTGATCAGCTTCTAACTCAGTATAGCCATGGATTTTTCCTGCTAGTTAGTCCTTTCAACATGCATGAGTCTATGGCATCAGCTGCTTTATTGCATGCACTACATTTTCAAAAAAGTTTTATTACCACTTACCTATAAAGGCTAATTTATTCCATGTAGGCTTTAGAATGGTTGGGAATCTAGGAACAATGGTGGAGGTAATTTTATATCAGTAGTGGAATTAGTCTTGGAACAACTGTATTATGGGTAACTATGGTCTTTAAATAAAGTAATTTATTTAAAAACAAGAGAAAGAGATCATAGAACAAACTTCTTGTCCTCAGATTTTTAGGAGTAACCTGAGAGATAGCAAAAGAATTCTTAATAGTCCTGGTCTTTACCCTGTATCAGTACTGCTGAAACTAGGGTAGCCGGTTCTCCAGACACCAAAGTTGTAGAAACAGAGAACTGTAATTCCATAAGAAAGATGCACATAAATATGCGTTTGCTAAAGATGTGAGAGCAAAGGCAATAAAAAAGGCATTATCTGTACCTTTGTGTGAAGTTGTATTCTTAAAAACTAATTACTTGTTCATTAAGACCCCAAGTCTTCATCAAAGTTTTTGTCACATGTAAAGAGCTGATGAGCTTCATTTGTGACTGCAAAATAAAAAGCTTAACAGAAGCAAAATGTACTCCTCAATTATGAACAGACTTGATTTCTGAGATAATCAGGACCAGCCCTCTTATTGAGACCTATCAACTCTGGGGTAAAAAATGAAAAATGCATAATTCATGGCTTACTTATCAGCCTTTTGTGATGTGAAAATTAGCCAGAAGCTTTATCATCATGACTTCCACATGTATCTTTTTGATGTTTCCAATTTTAGCTCTCTGACTATGCAATAAGGGTGGGATCAAAAATTATAGATTAATCATGGTTCATTTTACCTCTCACCTGAGAGCCCATTAAAATGAAATTAAAATGAATGTAAATGTTGTAAATCTATACTGATAAAGAAAACGGGTGAAATCCACCAGTGGATAAGAAATAAAATTAAATTTCTGGAAACTGGAAAGGGGGTGATATGGAATAACAGGTGAAGCACTGTAGAACTTAATTACCCAAGAACACGTGTGGAAAGGGATATAGTTCAGTTCAGAAAGTCTGCTTCCTGAATCCACTTCCTGTCTGCTCTCCAGAATCCTGTAGTTAGTATTCATAAATTTCACACATAAATGGAAATGAAATCTTGAACTAAAATGAGAGTGTAGGGCCCGGGAGATAGCATGGAGGTAAGGCATTTGCCTTTCATGCAAAAGGTCATCAGTTCGAATCCCGGTGCCCCATATGGTCCCCCGTGCCTGCCAGGAGCAATTTCTGAGCATGGAGCCAGGAGTAATCCCTGAGCACTGCCGGGTGTGACCCAAAAACAAACAAAAAAATTAAAACAAAATTAAAAATGAGAATGATTGGGTTTATTACCTATATACAAAAATCATAAATAAGTACATAGTTGAGCCAACCAAAACTTAGCACTTAGGAACATATATCTAGGTAAAATATTGGGTGGTCAATCACTAGGTTGGCTGGGTAATTTTGTATCAGAAACTCATATAAGATTGCAGGCACAATGCTGCCCAGTGTTTTGGCCATTTGAAGTTTTGGACTGGGATATCCACTTCCAAGCTGGTTCCCTCCCATGGCTATTAACTGGAGGGTTCAGTTCCTTAATACACAGATCTTTCCAGAGGCTGCTTAAGGTTTCTTACTGCATAGCAGTTAGCTTTCTCTGAGAGACAAAGCATAAAGAAAACTGATATGCTCTTTAAGATATAGTGGAAGCCAAATGGTCACCTTTGCCATATTGTATTAAAGTCATCTTCACTCAGAAGAGTAGTATTGACCACCAACTCTTAAAGACCAGTCTGACAAAGAATTTATAGGCTTATTATAAAGCCACCAACACCCAAAAAAATAGATCTCTATATTATAATATTTAAGTCATCTTTCAGGTTATAAGTGTATTCTTTAATCAATATAGATTTAAAATAACTATTTACAAGTTTTATTCACATTCATTGAGTACTTAAGCTACTTTAACATAAATGATCAACTTAAATATAAATTATCAATTAGAACATGATTTTTAAAGTTCTGTAATGTAAAAGAAAAGTAATCAGCATTATTAAAGTGGAAATGAGTTCTAATTGATTAGAAATAATTTAGAAAATGAATTATACGTTCTAGTTATAATCTATAGTTTAATATTCTAAAATTGTATTTTATAGTAGGTGAAAGATCTTCTAAATACTAATACTAATTTTAAATGGAAACACTATTAGAAGTCATTCTCAGAAATTAAAAATATATGTTCAAAATTAGATAGATAAATAAATAAAAGCATATGTGCAAAACTGTTTTAAAATACATGTAAGATACACAAACGACAGAGGGAGGGGCTGAACTCAGAAGACTCAACATGGCAGGACTTCTGGGTGTCTTCAACTGGTATGTTGCGGGCTCTGGGCAGGACAGCTAGCCATTGGACCCCTGGGCTAACCACTTAGTCCAGGAGATTGAGATCCCCCCCATACCAGGCTGGTCTTCAGGGTCTGGCCTGGTAAGTCAGGCCCTGAGGGGAGGGTTGGGGAAACAAACTCCTGTCGTATGTATGCTGGACCCCATTCAGAGTTCTTTTCTTACTAGTATTCATTTTCAAAATCGACACATATACCTTTTAACTTCACCCAAAAATGTTCTTATATCTTGATTGTTTATAGGGAAAAAATAGAATTTTCTATATTTGGAGAATAACATTAAAATAGGTCTCTAAAATCAGTGTATATGTAGACATGATTTTCTATACAGTGGTCCTCTCTGACTTGCAAGCCTAATCCATAAACAATTCAGCTATACCCCTCTGATATATTGCCCCTCCCCCACATCAGAGCCCCTTCTACTCCCTCATCTCCCAATCTGGATTCTTTATCTTCCCCTTAATTAGCCCTCTTTACCCTCAGTTCTTAACTTGTTAGACATCAAGACTGACCTCCTGCCCCAACACATTCTGCTCTTTAGCACACCCCTACAAAGCTCATTCATTATTACTCCTTAACTCTCTCACCCCCAACCATCAGTACCCCACATTTACTCTTTTTAACTTCAGTACTGCAGTCCTAATCACAGACCAAAGTTGTGCATTAGATTTAACAACCCCCAACTATTTCAAAAGACATAAAATGGACACATATGTCTTTTGGATATTTTATGTGTATTTTCTTTGACAGCTATAACTCTTACTAAGTATTCTTTTACAGTGACGATTTTACCAACTTTTTATCTTTTCTTCTCTTTGTGAGCTGTTCTATAAAGAATCTTGGTGAAAGAGTCCCTCAGTTTAATGCTTATGATTGAACCATGTCATGGGGATTGCTGGACTTGTTCTTAAGGTCCCCATATGCACCGATAACACCGCGTGGCACTGTTCCTTGTTTGCATAGGCACATTAAAATGGGAAAATATTATACATACAAATAAGTTCTTATCTAATAGAGATTGGAACACACAAATCTTGTAGTGCAATGAAACCTTACACCCTGAACATCAATATAATGACCATGCACAGGCCTCAGAAGAATGGGCATCCTCCATTCACCCCTGAACCAGGGAAACTATCTAAGAAACATTCAAGGTTTTACATAACAACACCTGGAAGCAATCCTCTACCAGGGAAGACCCTACCACTGCTCTGACATTGACCTGCTCAAAAGAGACTTGCCTTAACACTAAGAAGACTTGACAACAACAATGACCTCCTTACAGGACAGGGCTCTCTGGATTGTCCTTTAATTGTGAGGTGAAACGAGAGGACGCTTGACACCATCCTGACTGCAATGTAGGATATGCAGATTCCAGGATCTTGAATATAGAAACATGATACCAACAACAGAGACTGTGTTAAAAATAAAAGTGTAATGGCACTATAGACAATGACTTGGATTGGACAAACTAGTTTGCCTGGAGCCTAGAGTTGGTCTTATGCCAGGAAACTTCAGGAGTAGGGTCTCCTTATATTTAGGCCAAGGCTTTTCATTTCCATGTCCCTCATATTTTGGTGGGCCTATGCAAACAATTATTGCCACTCTAACATCATTTTTTACTGTGCTCCTTTGATTCTAATCCTTAAGAAAAACAACCCACTTAAACTTTTGAGGTTAACTTAAACTAATATGCATGTGCATGGGAATTTAAACAAAGGACTTTGCCTTCAATGTTTAAGGGGTTGCATAAGTTTTATGGCTTTAAATTGCTTTGTGTGCTGCTAAGAACTATTTTGCATTAAAATCTGGGGAATTATGGGACAAAGTAATTATACATGGGTTCTGTTTTATTTTTCTTAATGTTCTTTGGCTGAAAGTTCAAAGTTCAGATATCAGCAAGGGGATTTCTGAGAATTCTGTTTATGGGTGATTGTCCTTCCACTGTAACTTTACCTTGTCCTCTTTCTTTGCATCTTTGTTCTCATATTAAAAATAAAAAAGTAAATATAAATATATATAAAACCCCAAAAAACAGCTGGATATGGAGAACTTAAAAAAATAAATAAATAAAAAACATGTAAAGATTGTTTTCTAAGTCAAGTTCAATATCAGAGAAAAATTCATAGAAAAGAAAAGACAGGGCCAGAGCAGTGGCGCAAAGCAATAAAGCAGCTGCCTTGCCAGAACTAGCTTACAAATGACCTCAGTTTGATCCCTCAGCATCCCATATGGTCCCCCAAGCCAGGAATGGTTTCTGAGTGCATAGCCAAAAGTAACCCCTGAGCATCACCGAGTGTGACCCAAAAAACCAACAACAACAACAACAAAAATACAGAAGAAAATGAGAGGAAAATAGTTATACTAAACAAATTTGAAAGGTCCTTGAGTTATTGAATAACTAATGAAACCCCTAGAAAAATAAGAGAAAAATATTTTTAACAGAGAAATGTAAACATAACCAGGAAATGAATGTCAGCATCCAAAGGTTCACATGTTGCTTGATAAAACTAGTCAATTAAATAAAAGAACAATCTAAAAAGACCAGAAATATAGGGGTTAACTACATACTTTGTATGCAGCTGGTACATATAAATTCCCAGGGAGGGAGGAAGAGAGGGAGGGAGGGGGACAGGGAGGAAGGGAGAGAAGGAAAGAAGGATGAAGGAAGGGAGGGAAGGAGGGAAGGAGAGAGGGAAGGAAGGATGGAGGGAAAGGAGGGAAGGAAGGAATGAGGAAAGGAAGGAGGGAGGGAAAGAGGGAGGAAGAAAAGGAGGAAGGAGGGAGGGAGAGACAAAGAAAAGGAGGGAGGGAGAGAGAAAAGGAAAAAGAAAAGGAGGGAAGAAGGAGGAAGGGAGGGAGGAAGGGAAGGAGAGAGAGAAGGAAGGGAGGGTAGAGAGAGAAGGAAGGGAGGGAGGAAGGAACAGAGGGAGGGAGGGAAGAAGGAGGAAGGGAGGAAAAAAGGGAGAGAGGGAAGTAAGGAGGGAGGGATGCAGGAAGAAAGGGAGGGAAGATGGGAGGGGGGAAAGGAAGGTGGGA
>PVKC010034745.1:0-13642 GCA_004027635.1 Crocidura indochinensis
AGTTGAATGTCTCATGAATAATTAATAACCAAGTCTAGGGTTATTGTGATTCAACTGATACTTTGCTTGGCAAATTTTTACTTTAAAATTCACATTTTTAACCAAAAATTATTCAAAGTGAAATATATTATATGCTACTTATATTTATCATAGTATTGTTAAAATCATTTACAATATTTTGATTATCAGAGTATTATAGAGGCAAAAAGTTATTATTTATGAATACCTACAATTAGAATTTAGTCCTAAGTGCTATTTCAAAATTAATATACAATATTTTGATGCAGTGGATGCTTTGCATACTTTGCATGCTGGAGTCTTGTATTGACTTCCACTCTGTGTTCTACAAGTGCCATCCACCACTGACAGCACCAGGCCAGGAGTCAACCTAGGATGCCACCGAGTGTAACCCTCAAAAAAGCAAAATTTA
This sequence comes from Crocidura indochinensis, assembly GCA_004027635.1. Classification (NCBI taxonomy): domain Eukaryota; kingdom Metazoa; phylum Chordata; class Mammalia; order Eulipotyphla; family Soricidae; genus Crocidura; species Crocidura indochinensis. The sequence goes on from PVKC010034745.1 coordinate 431, forward strand.
TAATTGGATGTCTTATTTCCCTGGCACTTTTCTGTTTGTGAAGCTTTTTGTAAACAAGAAGGTTTCTCCTAAATTTACAAATTGCTAAAAGAGCATTTATACTTACTACAGTAAAATATTAAGCAACACTAATGAAATTTGAGTAATTATTTGCAAAAAAGTAAACTGGGACAAGCAAAATTTGGTAACTTTCCCAAAATCACAAAGGTAAAAAGATGTAGATTTCAGATATAAATTCTGACTCACCACTAATTGCTTTCTAAAAACACTAAAATTGTCTAGAGGTCTCTTTTCACACCTCTACTATTTGTTTTCAAATATTTTAAAATCTATGTTTTCCAGCAATAAGTCATAAATACACTGAAAGAAGATTAAAATATAAATAATAAATTAAAGACCACAACAAGTTATCTCAAAATAAAAGCTAAATAATTTTTCAAAAAAAAAGGTAATTGAGGAAGAACTCAGATTTTCCTTGACAGTGAGACCAAATTAACACTATACATAAGATATTATGGATTCATTTTATAAAGATTAAAAACAAATCTTAAGGGACTGGAGAGATAATTCAATGTACAGAACATATGAGAAAACCAGAATCAGTACTTGATATTACATAATCATCATGCATTGATAAGTCACCTCTCACCAAAGCAGTAAGAAAACACCATCATTTGTGACCCATCAATAAATAAACTAATTTTAACTTAAAATTTTGGAAATAGATGTATCTGTTTAAAAGCAATTTTATAATATCTTAAAATGAAGCCAAAGCATTATATTTAAAGTCAAAACTGATTCACTTATTTGAACAGGCTTTATTTGGTGCTCTGGATCATTCTCAGCAGTTCTCATGACTTACTACTGGTTCTGCACTCAGTTATCATTCCTGGCAAGGCTCAAGGACCATATGGATTGCATGGAATTGAACCAGGTTGACCACATACAAATCAAGTACTATATTAGCTCTACTATCTCATGACTCCAAAGAATAAAGTTAAAACCAAAGTGAAATAATCATTATGTAATTAAATAATATAACAAGGATTTAGTTTAAAAAATATATAGACTTTTCTAGAAACCAAAATTTTTAACAAAATGATTCAGATATGAAGTTGGTCATGGAATTAGCAGACATGCAAGTAAAATCATTTATTTCAAACATAAAATACATATCAAGAATGAAATAACATTATATCATAAAATATCAGATAAATAATGTTATACTTCTTGAAATTATAAAGTCATGAGAAGAAATAAATTCTGCATGAGATTAACAACATTTTGGACATTGAAGAAAAATTAGCAACTGAAGACTCCTAAAGTGAAAGTAGAGATATGTTTGAAAATGAAGTGATATGGGGCCGGGTGGTGGCGCTGGAGATAAGGTGCCTGCGCTAACCTAGGACGGACCACGGTTCGATCCCCCGGTTTCCCATATGGTCCCCCGTGCCTGCCAGGAGCAACTTCTGAGCAAATAGCCAAGAGTAACCCCTGAGCGTCATTGGGTGTGGCCCAAAAACAAAAAAAAAGAAAAAAAGAAAATGAAGTGATATAAAAGTGACATGGTCCAGACTACCTTTTTCAGTCTTTGTTCCCCTCAAAACATATATCACATATTTGTCTCTTTGATAGTACATTTTTTCATTCTGGGAAAATCTGTTTTCTATCTTGGACACATAAATCCTCTCTCTCTCTTCTCAAACTAACTATACTTTATTTGTTCAATAGAATAGGAAAGGGAAGGAAGGATGTAACACTGCATAAAATATCACTTTTTGTAAATATCTTTAATTTCTCTATATCTCCCTGAGAGAGGAAAAATCTATTGCTCAACTGCTTTTACAAAATAAAAAATGCATTAAACAAACTTGCAAACTTACTTGAATAAATCTGATTTGATTAATTTTCTATCAGTTGTCAATACTTCAAAACTGAGACCAGAAGTTGAAGAGATAGTAGAGAAATAGTACAGCAAGTATGGGATTTGCTTTGCATGAAGCCTATTCCCCAATATTTGATTCCCCCAAGTCCCATGTCATATAACAAACCCTGCTTCAGAGTGATGCCGAACCAGGACTAGACCCTGAGCTCAGTTGAGTGTGTCCCTCAAACCAACCAACCAACAAAAACCCCAACAAGTGCAAAGTATAGTAAAATAGGTGCTGGGATGAAAATTAGTAGTCTGAACATCAGCGTTCCAGGCATGAGGCTGCAATTCATCCCTGGTATTATAGAGCTCTCTGACCACTGCTGCATATGCTCCATTACTAACATGAATAAAAGCAAAATCCGAAACTAGATGTTCCAAACTGTCTTTACTATAAAATACTTAACTCCACAGACTCTTGGCAAATAATTGTCCTAAGTAAATTTAAGATAAAAAATAATAAGTAAGATTGGAGAGATTGCACGAATGTGTGGAGCATATATTCCTTCAGTTCACAAGGTTTCATATTCAGTTCTAGTTGGTTAAACCCATATGACAAGACCATTATCACCAGCTATGGCCCCAGCAATCTGCCACCACTGGGATGAAAGCATGTATTTTCAAATATGACTTTCAATTTTTTAAACACAGCACTTGTGGAGAACTTCATTTAATATTTTTTAAAAATATTCCTAAACGCTTTTAAATTTGTTTATTTTCAAAATCTTACCTATTGCTTGTTTAAGTATAAAAGGACCTTAAAAACATAGCATTCAAGTTTGAAAACATATTAAACTGTTACAATACTTCTTAGCCAGGAATTGGTAAACAATAAATTTCATATGTATATTCTTAATATTGTAGCTTAAGATACTCTCTACTCAGAATTCTTTCATGATTCTTTATAATTGTTGTCATTTCAGAGGTTGCAACAATTCACATTGCAACAAAAGGAATGGGAACAAGTAAATCTCGTTCAACAAAAATCTATAGAATTTTAAAATTAGAATTTGTATTGATTTAATACTGTTTGCAATGAAATGTACATTTTGTAATATCTTCATATTATTATGTGTCCAAAGGCTCACAATCGAAGTTCTAATTCCATTAACAGATTAATCTACTCTGTTTCTGGTCCATTCTTTTTTATAGTTTTCTTTTTGTAAAGACCCCAGTTTTCAAGCTAAGAATTCTTTTGCAGTAATTTTCAGGTTGATTTTGTGAAGCTCTACATATAAAAGAAATTATTTTATAATTCAATCAGATTTGTTTTGTTAGGCATAATCACCTCCATTCCCATTTGTATTGTCACAAAAATAAAGATCTCATCTATTTTAGATGATCTTATTTCTATTTTATTTTATTTTTATTTTATTTTATTTTATTTTATTTTATTTTTGGGCCACACCCAGTTACGCTCAGGGGTTACTCCTGGCTATTCGCTAAGAAGTCGCTCCTGGCAGGCACGGGGGACCATATGGGGAACCGGGGGATTGAACCGCAGTCTGTCCTAGTTAGCGCAGGCAAGGCAGGCATCTTACCTCCAGCGCCACTGCCCGGCCTCAGATGATCATATTTCATTGACTATATTTACAACTTTTTTATACAACCCAATGAAGATCTTTATTGGGAATAGTTGATATAGTTGCCGATTCTCTCTCTCTCTTTTTTTCATTTATTTTTTTATTTTGGGTCTAGATCCAGCAGTGTTCAGGGTTACCCCTAGTTCTTTGTGTAGAGTTTACACCTGGAAGTGCTCAGAGGCTTATATACAGTGGCAGGAATCAAGACAAGTACTTTACCCATTGTATTAAATCTTTAACCGTTTACTCATTTTTATAATGCATTTGTTTGTTTGTTTGTTTGTTTGTTGCTTTGTGTCACACCCTGTGCCGCTCAGAAATTACTCCTGAATCTATGCTCAACAGTCGCTCCTGGCAAGCTCACAGGGCCATATGGGATGCAGGGATTCTAACCAGTCAGGTTCCGTCCTGTGTTGGCTGCATGCAAGGCAAATTTTGCTATAGCTCAGGCCCCTTTGTAATGCTTTTTATTTATTTATAAAGATTTCTCACTACCATTAAGAATTAATTGTCTACATACTTTATGCAGTCAACATCTATGAGTCTTTCACAAATGTAATCTATGTATATCATAGTTTCATGTTTTAGATTCTAAGAATGTTGCACTTTTTTATGGTTTTAATGTGACTAGCCACAATTTGTTGAATATGCTTTCTTCTATCCATTATAGCCTTGACTTCTTGTCATAAGTTAATTCTTATATATATGTTCATTTATTTCTATAATATCTATTATTCTTTTCTATTGATCTGTAAGGTTTTTTTTCTTATGTCAGAATGCTCTTACTATTAATATTTCATTCCCTAGTTTCACACCAGGGAGTGAGATATGTTTTCCATATTGTTAGGATTGCATTGATTGTTCAGGATTTTGTAACACAGAATAAATTTTTTGAACTGCTTGTTCTGTTTCCTTAGAAAAGGACAATGATATTTTGATAGGAATTTCCTTGATTCTGCAAGTTACTTTGGTTATGATAGACAGTTAAGAATGCATATTTTTCCAATCCATAAACATTATTGTATCTTCTTATTTTAGTAACTTTTTCCATTGTTTTCAATGATTTCTTATAGTTTTCTTCTTCTATAGTCACATAATAGTAACACCAGAGGTTAATATTCTGATGTTATTTAAATTTAGCAAAGAGCACCATGGACTATAGTTACTTTCAAGCCATTAATCAATTGCTAATGTTTGTTGTTTTATTTTTTCTCAATTAATTTTTTCAAAGATTATCATAGCTATACTATCATCAACATTCTAGTGACCAGGAAGTTGTTAGAATCTGTTTTAATGTAATACAAAACCACAATATAAAAGAAAGATTGGGAGTAATTATGCAGTACTAGTATTTAAAGTCTATGGTCTTATTGTATGAACTCCACTCAAAAAGACAGAAAGTCTGTCTAGAGTACAGGCCGGTGTGGGATGGGGAGGAAGGACACTTGGGATATTGGTAACAGGAATGTTGCACTGGTGAAGGATTATATATATATATATATACTGAAAAATCAAAAAAAAAGAAAAGATAAGGCCTCCCAATTCTTACCACAGGCTGTGTTCTTTACACTGACTGTATAGAAAGAGGAGGTACAGTAAATGCACCCCATATACACCTCAACACAGGCCATTTGCCTGGTCTGTATTGTGAATTGGGGGACAAAAAATAAAAATAAAAAAGACAGATTTGTTAAGTGTATATTTTTAAAGGCACTATCTTCCCATCCTCACTATCTTCACTCTCTATATTTCTTGAAAATTTGGACTCCAGAATTCTGAATTTTAGCCTTCAGGATTCTGACTTATGGATGGATATTCTTTTAAGAGTATGGCCCACATCGACAAGTGTTTCTTAAGCAGTATAACTAGTATTGGGGTCATAATTTCCTCTCTTGAACCTGAGATGAGGTAAGGTACATAATTGCAGAGAAATGTCACCCTCAAGTGAATAAAAATTTAAACTTTGATTGGAAGTGAAGCCTTAAAATGATGTTTACTGTGGTCTGTGGTACAGCAAAGTTCAACTTCACTCTAGTAAACATTATTTCTTAGTTCATCTATCTCTCTTGAGCATTACATAGGAAGCACTGACTCTGAGTTTTTGAAAAATATATAAAGATTTTCAAGACCATTGCTACAAAATAATGATAAACTATTGACTGCAAACAAAAAAGGCTTATCTCAATTGTTTTCTAAATCTTTGTGTCAGATCACTAGAGATGAGGTGGTTTCACCAATTAGTTATCTGCGTTGAGTACCTTGTGGATTTTCTGATTAAAGTTTAATTCTGAGTGCTTTTGTATGTAATTGATAAGAATTTTAAGAGATTTGTTACTGTTTACTTTTCTATGTGAACTCAGAATTAATTATGTCAAGTATTAAAAATAAAGATAGAACTATAGTATCTAAATGACTTTGCAACTTGTTTCTTTCTTTTTCTTATCTTTTCTTTTGTTCATGTCCAAATAAGTTAGTGAAATCCGAGTAGAAAAAGAAGGTGGCCTGGGCGCTGCTTTGTGAGGGAGAAGTCTTTACTGAGGTGAACGTCCAGGATCCAGTTGAGGGACTGCAGCGCACTGAGGACCTATTCTTGGATCATGTCCACTTGATCGCCGGGACAATAATCGTCTAGAGTGGACTGTGCAACTGTCATAAGCGTTGGTTTTGGTAAATGCTGCAGCAAACGATACACAGACTGGATGAGATACTCAGTTTTCTTGGTCAGTGCTGACATGGTGAGGAAGTTTTGAATAGTCACAGGTTAGGCCAATCTGGTGAACCATTTAATAGGTCGGCACTTCCATCCGTTTTTTTAAACTCTGTACAAGTGGAACTAGTGATTCCATTCCAAGGTTGGAAGCCCATTTCTATAGTTTCTTCATCATCACCAAACTAGTAACTTTCTAATATTAAGTAAAAGTTAAAAGGTTAGTTCCCAAAAACTAATTTTAAAAAAGTTACTTAATTTTATATTGTTTACTATTCCTGTAAAGTATATTTGAATTATCAATTTAAAATTCTATTATATTGCCTTACATACTTATGGCATTCTTAATATGCATATGTAATTTGACATAAATTCTTCAGCTAAATAAATTAAAAGCCATTCAGCCAAGCAGTTCTAAATTATTAGTAATTATTTTTGCTTGAAAATACTGTCATTCTTGAGTTAACACTAAATAAAAACTTTTAAGTTTTAATATCTAAAATTTTCCATATAGATGCTGGCTGCACTTTTATTATAAGCACAGTATGACTTTAATAGTAAAATCTCATGAAAATAAGTTAGGATAAATGTCTGTAACAGGTTCCCAGAAAAGGTTATGACAAAATAGAAAAGATTCATCAAAAATAGATATGAGGAAATGGGTTTTGACACTGGTTCCAGGCATATAGGTGACATGTCTTAGGTGACAAATGCATTAAATGCCAAAAAAAAAAATTACATTCTATTCCATTGAAAACGACAAGGCAGAAATCAGGAGTGAGGAAAACCCATTGAATTTCAAATAAAATAGATTGAATAAACCCTGTAATTTTGAGTGAAGCTAAGCTAAAGCAGTTAAAATTCTATATTTGGCTTTAATTAATTTCTCATTTGATGTCTCCCAAATATTTAGCTCACAGATTTCTGTCCTGGTTCCAGACAAACCACAGAGGTTTCAGTACCTTAGAGACATTTCAGATTTTCCAAGTTGATATTTCTAATTTATACATCAAATATTTTCAATCTCATCCTCTAATCTTCCCTTTCATGCTCTTCCCTAGTATTTTGTACAAATAATCAACCATTAAGTTGAGCAGAAACTGTATGTTTGACACTTCTTTTAATCTTTTGGATACCTTTTTCCAATATAAAATAATTAGGTTATATTTTTATTATGACTCTATTTTTCCATCAAGTAACATAAATATTTTCTGTCTTTTTCTTATCCCTTTTTAGTCATTTTCTCATTTCCTGAATTCAATTTAACAAGCATTCACTCCTTAAAGTTCTTTATGTTTTCTCTTTGTAATTAAAGCTAAACTTATTTTCTTGCTTTGTGCTACTCTAAAAGTTCCTTCATGATTTAGCTTTTGTGGATGTCTTACAAAACTTATGATACCACTTTCTCCTTCCCACTGCCAAGCAGCAAGCTATCTATCATTCTTTCACCTCTTGCAAAATGAGCTTAGTTCTTTGTTGTTTTAGGTCACTTGAGTAAGTGGTTTTTCACTGCGTGGAGCATTCTTTCCTGCGACTACATTTTTATTCCTGGAGTTTCAGCCAGAAACAGCTCTCTAGAGATATTCTTCAAACTCTTATTGGCAGTTTCACACCTTCACGTACTTCCTCCTTATTTCCCTTAGGCTGGAATTCACTTTTTAAATTTATATCACTTACCTTAACATTTTACAGAAGATATACAAACAAAATCAAAAGATCAAGAGCTCCATTCCATACTCTCAATCTTATAGGAAACAGTTGTGTGATTGGAGGCATTATTCATGTCTCTGAATTAATAGAAACTAGTGGATTTAAATCAGACAATCATGAAAAATTCTACTTACAAATATGAATATGTAGTACATGACTGATATTAAAGATTATGTGCTCTCTTTAGTTTTTATTTTCTTTAGAAGTTAACTATTCAGCAGAGACTTCATTATACAAAATTTAGTATCATAATATCTTCATTATTTAAAAAATTAATATATCATTTATCTTACACTATTAGGTAAATTATGACCATTTTATACCTTATGCCTTTGCATACTACAAATATATATGGATTGCTGTCCTATAAAAACTGGAATCAACTACAGAGACCCACATAACAACCTAAAGATAGGAAATATCAATAAAAATATCATGTAAAGAGTAAAAAGGTAATTTAATACAATTTGTACAGCAAGAATAGGAAATAAGAATGCTCTAAATATTAAGCTTTTGTTTATATATTGATAGTGCTATTTTTATATAGATAGTACTATTAGAAGCATGATTCTATAGAATTACCCAGGAAATCAATCTAATCACAACTAATACTAAATTTTGCTAAAGCTGATTTAATGTCTGTTTATTATCTTAGGAAATATGTTTATACTCCATAGAGGCATGTAATGTTTAACTCATTGAGAAAGACTATAGTGAAAGGCAACAGTCAATTCTTAGGATATCAAAATGAAAAGTTAATATAGAATATGCTTGAAACAAACAATTGTGTACTCCATTTGTCAAAGTTTAAATAACAAAGAGACATTTTCTCATCATATTTTGTCTTTATTGACCATATGTAAATATAAATTCAATATTTTCTATGTTATCTTGAAAGTTTATATGTAACAATGGGTTCATATCCTTAACTAATGTTTCACAAATATTACTGTATGACTGTTCTTTTTATGTCTTTCATCTTCCAATTGCTAAAAATCATATTTGTTTTAGTTTCACTTTTAATTTATATTACTATATAGAATAATTATATTAGCATTTCTAAATTTTCAAAGGACTAAAGTTGTTTTTTTCTTCTTGTTTTTAACATCCATGCAAAGTAATAAAGAATATTATATCACCAATTTTGTTAAAGACTATTTACAATCATATAATTACAGATATTTTTACTTTTAGGGTTTGTGCATTATTCCATTTAATTATTTTATAGATTTTATGTACATCAAAATATAAAAATCTATTCAACATATCTAATTGTTACAAGTATTACATATGCTTTCCTATTTTTTTGTATTTTACCACTAGAAGTAAATATATATTTGAAAACTTAAAAAAATCTACTGTATTTATCTATTTTTTGCATTCTGCATCAATCAAAAATAACCCCTAGAATTATATACTCCATGGAAAGAGATATATAAGCTTCTCCATGATACACTTCTATTCCCAAAACAAAATCCAGTCCTGGGAAGAGAGAAGGCAGATGGCAAAATCTGTGATAAAATAACTTCTCAGAACATTTTTCAGAAAATTTTCTCAGACAGATACTAGAAGAGTTTTCTCCAAAGAACAATCTTATAAATGATTCCTATGATTTAAGATCTCTTATAGTAAATAAATATACAGTTTATGTATACAAATAAAAATTGCACAAGCATCAGATACTTCTATAAAAATAAAAGAAAGGTGTGTGATAATCTAATAATTTAAAACCTTGCTTATTTATGTCAGTTCATTATATATAATATGCAATTCTGGTCACAAATCAAGGGAGAATTTCTGGAAAGAATATTTTAAAGAAATACACATGGAACATGTTTGTTTTCTCTGAATAAATTTTCTGTGCTAAAATCGTTAGTAAAGCTTAATATCTAATGTGATGTGTTATTTATGAAAATCTGATTGAACGATCACATGATATATGTTAGCACAAATGATGTGATGTGTGGCAGATTGTCTTACTCATAAAAGTATCTATGATACTTTTGAATAGAGAAAATAAAAGAAGATGAGAAAATGTGTTGAAAATCTAATTCTTGAATAACTGCCTACTTGTTCCTAGTATGAGAGAAAAATTTGCAGAAACTTACATAAAAAATCACTAATTAAAGTAAAAAATAAATTATAAAAACCAGGAAATGAATAAATGAATTAAAAGGACATGGCATAGAGTGTTAGGATTTTATTTTTTATTTATGTTGGCTTCACTATTGAAAACAAGACCTTTAAGTGAGATCTACAATAGAAAAACTAGCACTAGACCTTCTTGATATTTGGATGTTAGTATCTGCCTTTATTTATGTTTGATAAGACATCCTCTTTATTTTCATAAAAGTATCATAATGCCAATGTATGGAAGGCCATACCGACAGCTGCAGGAATGTGTCATTTGGCCTAAAGTTTAGAAAGATAGTTTGCTAAACTCAAAAAATTTTATCATAAAGTACTAGACAAAGATTGATGAATCATTGTCAATATGAATTCTTGCACTTAATGCCCAAAGCATGTACTTGGTTGAACATAGCTCTTGTCCCCAAAATGTAAGTCTCTTTGGAATTTGTGTGTCTGACCTTACATGGGTTTTCAGAGAGAATCATGTTTAAGTGAAAAAAAAAAACAGAATGAATGCTATTTAAACAATTATTCTTATAAGAGAGTAATTTTGAAACACATGAACAAAGGGTGGACTATGAGAAAATAGAGATAAATATTGGAGTGATGTTTCAGTATGTCATGAAACACATCATGATATATTTTTACTTAATAATTCTTAACACTGATAAATAGTAAGGAACAAAGGAGTAACCCTCCCTGAAGTTTTCAAGAAGAACATAATCTAACAACACAATTATTTTTCTAATCTCCACATTGAGAGAACCTATTCTGATTGTTTTAGATCATATAGCTGAGGAAATATATTATGCCCATTCCAGGAAATGAATCCAGTATGTTAATAACTTCAGATTGATCTCCAAGGAATTGTGAATGCCTATAAAAATTCTACTCAATAATGTAATAGTGAAATTGTAATAATTTATAACACGAGTGAAATATCTGCCCAAAAGAGTATCTTCTCACCCATAAATTGGATGATAGTCCTTCTATAAAGACTGGACTGTTGGAAGTACATACAACTATAAATGTCAATACATATAAAACAAGGAAATATTAAAAATAATGAAAATATGCTATAGACAATTGAAAAATATTGAGAATATTTGCTAAATTGTTTAAAAAAAACCCTAGCTATAAGACTGAATTTTCTATCAGATAGTTATTAAATCTAAAGAACTTTTTCTAAGAGTTTAAGAACATTTGTCAAACACCCAGTGAGAGAATAATAGCCTTCTGCAATTGTATTAAAATATGGTGCTGGTGTTTTATTTAAAAAAATACTTATGTTTTTCAGATAAGAGTACTAAATAAATAGCAGTGGTCCTCCATATAGGTGATTTGGTATTTTAGAACCATTAATCAAACATTACCTAGAAATATATCTCTTGATCACAACAAAACCAATGATTCTGTTCAACTAGAATAGCTCCCACAAGAGTTTATCCAACCATTAAGTGTTAATAGTGCTAAAATTAAGAAAACTCCATATTTAAACATTTTTATTATATTGTACATATAATTTCTATTTTAAAATTGATCCCAAACTACCATTTAAGATATGAATCTGACCTATATTTTTTGGATGTTAGATATTCCTTATATATGATATTGCTTTTATTTTATATATATTTTATTATTATTATTATTATTATTATTATTATTATTATTATTGGTATTCGGGCCCACCTAGTGATGCTCAGGGGTCACTCCGGGCTATGTGCTCAGAAATTGCTCTTGGCTAGGGGGCCATATGGGACACCGGAGGATTGAAACTTGGTCCTTTCTAAGCTAGCACAGGCAAAGCAGATGCCTTATCACTTGCGCCACTGCTCCAGCCCCTATTTTATATCAATTGAAAATGAGTGTTTATTTCATGGAGGTATGTTTTGTGGCCCAGCATATAGTCTATCTTGGAGAATGCCCCATTTGCATTGTAGAATGTGAACTCATCTTTTTGAAGGATTAAAAACCCCAATATACATAGATCGCTCTCTTATTTTTATATATAAGATATATACTACATTCATTTCTTCCTTCAAAAACAGTGTAATATTATTGAGATTTAGCCTGGTTGATCTATCAAGATTTAATGAGTGGTATTGAAGTCTCCCACTTCTATTGTGCTGCTATTGATTCCTTTCTTCAAGTCTTTTAGCAGATGTTTAAGTATATTGCTGTCTCTTTATTGGGTGCCTATAAATTTAGGAATGTGATTTCTTCTTGGTGTACACATCCTTTAATTATCAAGAAATGACCTAGTCTGTCTAGTATCATCTTTCTATGCCTAAAGTTGATGCCATCTGATATTAATATGAACATCACAGCTTTATAAAGTAGTTTATTTGAAGGACTGCCTTCCAAACTTTGATTCTGAATCTGCATTTGCTCTGACTATTCAACTGTGTTTCTCACGGGCAAAAGAATGTTTAATCCATTTGCCACTCTGTGTCTTTTATTGGTGAATTCAGTCCTTTGATGTTGAAAGAGATTATTGTCATGGAATTTTGTGCCCTCTTTCTGTAGAAGTTTGGTGTGTTTGTGAGGTTTCTCTTGCCTTAAAGGACCCTTTCAGTTTTTCTTTTAAAGTTGGTGACCGATCTATCAAAATACGAACCTGTCAAAAATGTTGTTGCATATATGAGAGGCTGTGTTTTGGTCCCTTCAAATGTGAATGAGAGTCTTACCGGGTGAAGTATTATGGGGAGACTTTGATTTCATTGTTTTTTATCACTACATCCCACCACTGATTTTGGGCCTGAAGAATTGCTTTTAAAAAATCTTTTGTAAATATTAAGAATAATCTTTGAATTTAATTTCTCTTTTTGATCTTGTGCTGTCAATATTCAAACTATGATTTTCATCATTTTGAAAAGGTTTCTTTTGGAATGTCTTTATTTGATCCATATTTGTGTTTTTTATTTGGGATTTTTTAACCATATTTATTAATTTATTTTTTTCCATTTTTTTAATTTTAATCATAGTGGTTTTCATAATATTCACAGTAATATTCCATTTACAAATAAACATTGAATCAGGGGAATTCCCATCACCAAGTTGTCCTCCCTCCACCTCCATTCCCATTCTGTCTCCCATATCCTCCACCCTCTCCCCAGGGTCTTCTGGATTGAGTGACTCCCTCTGTTTCTGGT
>PVKC010034746.1:0-13649 GCA_004027635.1 Crocidura indochinensis
TCTTTGGATACTTGACAATCTTCAAACAGACCTTGGCAAAGTTTGGACAGGAGAGGTGAGACAGATGATGTCAACCTAAGAAGGAAGTAGCTATGCTCTAAAAGCCCTTGCCAGGAACTCTCATTATTTCTCCCCTTTGTTTGCTAATCTGCTCATTTATGAGCTCAGGTTCTGAAAGAAAAACGATTAATTCGCATTGTGACCCCGAAGCTCTCTAAAAACACCATTAACCTTCCCCATATAGGAGCCTGGCCCAGCTCCCAGACCCAATTTCAGGAGTGATTCACCCTGTCTGAGTGAGGACTCAGAGCCCCTACCATGGAGGTCCTGGTGTTTACCCACAGAATATTTCAGGGGAAGCTCAGTTTGACTTGCCTTTTTCCTTTTTTCCTCATTGTGAGCAAATTGATGGGAGCTTGTCGTCATGGCGACCGGGGATGCTGAGCTCCTTGCTCCAAAAGGAAGTTTTCTTTGTTCTTCCTTCCTGGTGAAGGAAGGAAGATTGAGGTGGAGAAAAACCACTGGAAGCAAGTAGATACCTTGCTTTCTAAGTCATTACCTCTAATTTAAATCTCAACCCTGTCAGGGACAAACTCTTTAATCCCAGCTGACAGTTTATTTCCTGTTTGCCTCAGTTTCTTCATCACCAAATTGAGGATGATTAAGAATTTTGTTCTATACAATCTCTAAAAATATGCTAGCTAAGTTCTAGACTTAAAGGGATGCTTCATTTATTTTTTAGAAACCAAAGCTTGCGATGATCACTTCTATGAATGCTACCCCCACCAATATCATCACCATTACCAATAGATCTCCAGAGGTTTCTTCATATAGAAAAGAGCTATGGCAGAGAAGCAAGAGAGCCATATTGAAATCTTGATTAAATTCATTCTCTTCAAGTCGAATAATGAATCTATCACAATTTCTTGGTTGATCAAATAGAAATGATGAAATCTATTTTCCAAGTTGCTATAAAGCCTCAATGAACTTAGTAAAGAGAACATGTCTGGCACATCTAGGCACTTAACACAAGGGCGTTGAGCCTGAATTTCAATATAGATATTGAAATATATATATATATATATATATATATATATATATATATATATATATATATATATATATATATCCGAGGATGTCTCTTCCTGCCGAATCTCAAGTAGGATTTAGAAAAGGTTTTAAGGGGGCCCGGGAGATAGCATGGAGGTAAGGCGTTTGCCTTTTATGCAAAAGGTCATCGGTTCGAATCCCGGTGCCCCATATGGTCCCCTGTGCCTGCCAGGAGCAATTTCTGAGCATGGAGCCAGGAGTAACCCCTGAGCACTGCCGGGTGTGACCCAAAAACAAACAAACAAAAAAAAAAAAAGAAAGAAAAGGTTTTAAGAATGAAACAATTCTCCCAAATAATGAAAAACAAGAGCTGCCTATAATCTGTGTGAAAGATCTGTTAGCCCTTTGTTTACTTCTTTTACTATCAAATGCTGTCAGTAAATTCATACAGTTGGACAGTCAAATGACTGAACCACAGCAAGCGTGAGCATATTCTAAGTGCTATGCTTTGCACTCTGCAGAGGAAAAGAAGACACAAAAGTCTCCCAAAGCCCAGGTATGCCAACACCTAGCCCACACTGGGAAGAAATTAAGCAGGAAATCAGAAAATCCTGAGTTCTCAGATGAAAGGTCTAGGTTCAGTTTTCCCCAGCATTGCTGAAGGACTGACCTATCCATGTTTACCATGACCTATTTCCTCCCATGGGTCACAACTACCAGCTAACCCCAGTTTCTGTGTGTGATGTGTTAGAATTGTGTTATGTCTCTTCATGCCCTAGGTCCTAGGAGCTTTGCTTTTGTGAAAACTTTTGCTCTTCTGAAACTTCTGCCTATATTCCCCTGTCCTCAGTTATTTCTGCCTTCATTTTTGCCCTCATCCTTGGAGATGTCCTCTTGGCCCTCCCATCCTGAGTGTACATTATATTTGTGTTTTCTGTTGAATGGGGCCATATGAAATTGTCATTTAGTTAGACCAACCCCCATGGCATTCTATATGTAGTTCTGATTCTGTATCTCCCCTATTCCCCCAGCCACCACTTACTTGCTCTTCAGTAAAGTTCCTTAATCCTTCTTTGCCTCTGTTTTCCCATTATGTAAGTTAAAACATGGAGGAAAAATCAAGTGAGGTCATATATATAATGTATCAAATTTACATAAGTTTTTATAGATAATGTAACAGAATCTCAGGCACATATGAAATAACAATAAGTTCTAATACATGGTATTAACTTATATTTTAATTATTGGAAATAAATTTACTGGTGACTTACTTGTAGACTATAAATGCAGTGAGACCATATACTAAATATTATTTAAGCTTCTTACCCCATTGTCAAGAAAAACACAATGATAACAACTAGTCAATATTTGTTGACTAAAGACCTAGGTTTTTTAGTTCACTATCGACATAATGTTTGGCAAGGCATTCTGCTTTTCTGAATTGCTTTTAAAAAAATCTTTAAATTGAAACTGACAATTTTAAAATGTCCCTTTTTTCTCTAGCATGTCTGTAGTTACCAAATGGCATTCAGTCATTTATGCATTCCTTCGTTGTACAAATACTTTTTCTCGGGCCAGGGGGTGTGCATATTGCCAAAACATTTTTGGAGGTGAAGATGCCTTGTCAGCTATAAAATCCTAATCACAGAAAAAAACTCAGCCATTGAACATGAGAACAAAGATGTCTTAATAGGAAAGCTTCCCAGATAAAGAGAAAATGGAACATTTATTCTGATTCTAAGACCCGAAGTCTGACAGTTGGTCAATAACGGTCCATAATTAGATTTTTATAAATTGTCCTCAAATACCCATTTCATACTCTTTGACATGAAATTAGAAGTAATTTTTCCTTACAGGCGGAAGAATTTTGATATCCTTAGACCATGTAAATTTAATGCTGAAGGGGAAAAGGTGGGGAAAGGGTTGTTAGAAGCTTTCCTAGGAAGGTGCGGCCATGGTAATGGGGACAATTAAGTTTACTGGCTCACTCTTGCTTCCACAGTGGTCCCTCATTTTCCGGAAGCATCAGTTGTAAGGGTTGGAACTGACATTATGGTGTATTACTATGACTGTGAGGCAAGTTTAAGTAGAGACCTAGTTAAAAGGGCTCTTTAGCTTCATCGAATGAGATCAATTGCTTTAAAAAGAGATTCTCGTTCCTTCTTCCAAATGACCATCGGTATTCCACCCTCCCAGAATATATTCATTGTCCTATCCCCAAAGTGTTTCAGCTTAGATGGAGGAAGAGATTGAAACCCCTTATTCAGAAGAGGAACCAGCAAGGTGGGCAGAGAACATTTTTGTCTGGTACAGAAACAAGACAAAAACATCTCAGGAGAAAAGAAGAACAGAGAGCATTATTGTAAGTTCCCACAGAGTGTCTCTTAAGTGCCAGACATTAGAGTAGATAATTTACATATATCTGGCTAAAAACTAGATTATGCCAGAAAATAATTTTTTTTGCATTTTATAAAAGGGCAAAGTCAAAGAAATGATGTAGAGTAAAAATGAGTTGGCAGCAAGTCTATCTTTTTTTGAAAAGCATGAAGATGATTGTGTTCATTGGTTGCCTTAGTGATGAGTATTGGTTTTGTGAAACAGAAAGTCTGACCGAGTTTCAGGGGGAAAGGAACCTGGGTGACCCATGGAAACCAAGATGGCAGTGTTACAGGGCCTCAGGTCAAATTGGAGGTAAAACTTGGTTATTCTTAAAGCAAGCAATATTTCTAGTCCTATTTGTCTCTTTGAGTGGCTACTTTATTTTCTTCCCCTTCTACCTCATATTTTCTTCACTTCCTTCCAACATCTTTCAAGTTTACATCATAATGCACCTGAAGATTTGGAGGGCAATGGGAAGTGGTAAATGTTTCTGTGTTACAGTGGTGCCCCATGTTGACTTCTGGTATGGTCAAGGGATTTCCTCCTCTGTCTCCTTCCCTTCTAGATCATAAAGTCTGAGCCTTCTGAAATGTTCTATTGAAAACCCACTTACTTCTTTGGCATAAGAGGTTTCACCTCTTCTTTTTGCCTCTCAGATTCTAGGCTTTTGGGTCATACTCCATGGGCACTCGTGGTACCCTGTCCTGTCACACTCTTCCCACAATAATTTCATCATGGAGGCCATGAGTTGATCTAATTATTTTGTTGTTGCTGGTTATTTGTGGGGGGGGAGTGGGTATGGGGAGGGGGTTGAGGGAGTAGGAACGGGGAGGGGGCATATCTGGTGGCACTCAGAGGCTACTCAGTCTCTGTGCACAAGTTACCTCTGGTGATGCTGGCAGATCCAAGTGATGAAAATTGAACCTCGGACTACAACATGCAAAGTATATGTTCAACCCATTGTGCTATCGTTATGGCCCCCGTGCATCTATGTTAAGCAGGAAATGTTAAGTCTTTTTTTTTTGTTGTTTTGTTTTGGGAAATACACCCAGTGGTGCTCCAGGGTTACTCCTGACTCTATACCTCCTGGCAGTGCTCAGGGGACCATATGGGATGCCAGGATTGAGCTTGAGTTGGCCACATGCCAGGCAAAAGCCCTCCTCACAGTACTATCACTCTGTCCCCAAAGGGGATATTAAATCTTACATAGATGATGAGGTCGATTTAAGATTTTTGTGGATTTTACTTCTCCAACCTAGATGAAGGCATACGTTCCACCTCTACTAATTATAAGGGGGACAGACACACTAAGTTGTAACTCACAGGAAAACTGACTAGAAGCAAGTCTAGTGGGAGCCAAGACCAGAATTCTCCATTCTGAACTCTGCTTCTACAGATGGGCACTTAGGAGCTTGGCACTGTGGAAGGGGTGAATGAGGGAGCAGGTCACTGAGAGTTCAACCTTTTCTCAGGCACGTGTGGTGTGAGTCAGAGCAGGGTCCATGGTGTTCCCAAATGCCTGCCATGGGCACGCAGATGCGTGGGGGTGTGAACAAGAGTGCCTGGAGAGGATCGTGCTCTTGGAGACGGCCTATAAATATACAGGTGGGGGTCCATGAATCATTTAGAGTCAGGCTGGTGCATTGGGGCCTTTTTTTTTTTAAGAGCTGGTATAGTTGACTCAGAAGTTGGCAATCACCCCCGAGGCCAAGAGTGAAACCAAAGGTTTCACAGCAATGCGAAGAACACAAATCTTTGACTGTCGAACTGGATTCTGAGGACTTTTTGAAGGTTGAAAAATAATATGAGAGAAGAGAGAAAAGCAACCCTGAGTGAGCTTTAGTTTTGCATGATACCAAGAGCATTTAGGTGATCATAATTACCATCATGATGTGGAACAAATCCTCTCACTTTTCTAAGACTCAGTTGTCTGTCTTCTTTTTGGAAGAGGTTCATGGGGACTAAGCCTGGAGGTGTTTAGGGGATAGTCCTGACTCTAGAATTAGGAGTGACCTCTGGCAAGGCTCAGGGAACCATATCCTGTGCCAGAGATCAAACCAAGGATGACTAAAGTGACCACCTGTAAAGCAAGAATCTTATCTCCTCTATCCTCTTTCTGGTCCGACATATCCATTTTCGTCTGTTTTGGGAGGCTACTCCGGACTCTGTCCTTTTGCTCCTAGTCAGGGTATAACTGTGCAGTAACGGGGGGAAAAATCTGGGCATCCTGCAAGACAAAGCATTGTTCAATCCTCTAAGCCTTCTCTCTACATAATCAAAGTAAGTGGTCAATGAGATGCGTCACTGCAGGACTCCAACCCACTCCTTTTGTGCACCTCTTCAGTAACATCTGAGAGTCCCACACTCTGCAGCCAGGTGTAGAAATCAGCACTTGGTATGTGATAGCATAATCATGGCATAGTATGTGTTTTAGCCAAATTGTGCTTTGGTTATAACGTTGAACTCCTTTTCCTTGTAACTTCCTCATCCCTGTGCTGAAAGTCTTTTGCACCTTCTTTGTTCCTTCAAAAGGGTGATTTCAGAGACTGCCAGTAATATCAAACTCCTAGGCAGAGTGGATGCTAGTTGATCCATGAGTGTGCTTGGAACACAATTTTGGCTCCCAGGAGAATTGGAATCTTGAACTGAGGATAAAAGTTTTATGAGAATCAGAGAGACAGTATAGAGGTGAAGACATATGCTTTGTATGTTTTGATCCCAAGCACCACAGAGGTGTCAGGAGTGATCTCTGGTCCCTTAGTTAGCCATCTAGAAGCTGTAGGCAAGAGTCAGCCTGCTTTCTCCCCTAGTTAGCAGATCAGTATGCAGAGCAGAATGGGGAATGGTAGAGAGAGAATCTAGAAGGACACAAGTCATTCAAGCCAAGCTCCAAAAGGAGAAAGGGATACAGACTTACATTCCCATAGTATGTTATGTGTGTAATCATCAGTGACCCTGCTTATGTGGACAAAGCCAGAAGACTATGAGTCACCATTGTGTGATTCTGTCCTGCTCTGTCTTCCCTGTTCAATGCGACAGACAATTCCCTTTTTAGTCTAACTGCTTTGCTAGATTTGCAGCTTCTCCTCTCCCCAGACATGGGCACTGGTCCTTTCTTGCTTCCTTTGGGGAAGATCATTCAGTTGTTGGCTCCTTTGGCAATGATTTCCTTGACACCTTCAGGCCTGTATAAGATAGGGTCCATGATGGTGGACACAATGTGGTCTCTGGGGACACATATGTGCTGTTAATTCCAAAGCAATGTGTGAGAGGCAATAGGGGAAGGAGGAGCAGCTAAAAAAGCGTGGAAAAACTCTATGACTTGCTGCAAGCAAGGTTTCTGTCTGCCACCACCGCCACCGCCGCCATCACTGCTCAACCTTTGGAAACGAATCCACAGGGATGAGCCAAGAGGCAACGCTTTTCAGGAAGGAAGAGCATCTTGCAATGCAAAGGTTGGAGGGGGTGTAGAGTGCTCGGCAGCCCCAACTTTGGTGTCTTTCCAACTCGGGATGCTTCTCCGACATGGCGCTGATGTGTGTGTTAAATGAGTAAGATAAGTATGGCTTCTAATTGCTTGGTGGGGGGGGGGCAGATCTTCTGTTTATGTGCTGAGTACTTTTTTTCCTAACTAATTAGCTCTGCCAAGCTGAACAGAAAGTTGTTACTGACCCTCCCCTAGCAATTAAACAGGCTTTTTTTTTTTTTTAATTCTGTCTATAGCCCTTCTTCCGACTTGGGCATTTCTGGAAGACAGGACACTCTGGCTGCTTTGTTAGCAGTAGGATCCGAAGTTGCCTTGGGAGCTTTGATTCTGACAGTTCTTTGCAGCACTCTCAGCCTCTGATACCAGCCTTGGAACTGGAGAAAGTCCCTGACTCAGAAGGGGTTCAGTAACAAGTGACAGCAAGAGCCCAGCTCAACCCCAACAAGAAACTAGAGCCTAGTGTGTTCCATATTGATTGGACACGCAGATCCCCCTGTTTCACAAACCAATACAGGACCCTACAGGACTCTGTAGGTGAAGCCTACAACCACCCTCTTGATTGGTCTAGTTTTTCTCCAATTCTGTGTTGGGGTTGGTGCAGAGAGCTGAGGGAGGCTCCCAAAACTCAGAGGGGAGGAGAGATCCTTGAGGATCCATCTTTCCTTGTGATCCATGCCATGAGGCTGAGCTATCAGTTGATTCCTCTGCTTTCCAGAGACCCAGAGTGACCAAAGCTCTTAGTAGTCCTGGCAGTGACTATAGAGAGGGGATGGTGCAGTGCTCCAGGGGTACCAGCCTAGACAGATAAAAAGGCTGAAAACTAGAAAGAGTCTCTCAATATCATGCCTCTCTAGAAGTCCCAATCCCTTGAGAAAGAGAAATGAACGCCAGAGTTAGTGTTCACCGTAAGGTGGAACTGAGAGGTTCAATAAGAAAAATAAGGCTTATGTCGACAAAGTGTTTTCTTTTTTGACCTCTTTCCCCCTCAGTCACACACAGAGTGTGGATCCAGGACTCTGTCACTGTGTGTAGGATTCTGGCCATCACTGTTGGTTTGAAGCCATTGGAACCCATTTTGCAGATGCTAAAACTGAGAAGCAGCAAAGCTAACAGACAACTAATAAGTGACCCAGGCAGAAGGCTAATGTAGTTTCATCTGGATCATGGATCCCCCTGAAGGAAGTAGCTCTGATTCTATACCACACCCTAAAATGAATGATATATTTGCATTCCTGATAGAAAATGTTCTCAGCAAGGCCAAGGGGGACCAGTTAAATGCTCCCCAATGGAGTGCACATGTTGAAGGGTTTTCTCTGAGTTTATATCACTATGTAAGAAAAACAAAATAGAAAAGAATTTTCATTCTCAATCATGAGAGATGAATTTGAGCACCAGCCTTAGAACCAATGTAGAAGAACCAGAAGGATTCCCTGAAGTGGCTGGGGATCCCTTTCAGGTGCTTCCAAACATCCATAAGTTATAGCTTCTGTCATGATTTATATTTGTTGCCCCTGAGCAAGCCACCCCCTTTTCAGTTAAAGAAATGGCTGGTTAGAAGGAAGGGAGACAGAAAGAATTTTAGATGTAAACATTGAAATCCTCTCCTGAAACCAGAGGACCCCTGATCAAAATCCCCCCTTTTGTGGTTTGGAATAAAGTAAAGAGAAAGGAGACAAGGATTGTAAGTATAGGGGCAGGGAGGGGAGACTTTGTATTGAAATTCTGGTGGACTCAGCCTGGAATCTCATTTCCTCTATCCATTTCTTTTACCTTCTGATCCAACCATACAGAGTCCCCTGGATGTCTGTGCTATGCCAAGATTATGACTTTCATTGGACTGCTTGGTAATTCTCTTTCTCTTCTGTTTGTGTGGCAAGTCTTCCCTCATTGTCCCCATTTTGTAAAAAAATTTTTAACTGAAACCCAACTACAAACATGTTTTAATTATGGTGCTTAAACAAAGACATTATTATAAGAAAAGAAATTAAAAATGAATCTTTAGTCCATATTCCCTTTTTCTTTTTTTTTTTGTTTGTTTTTGTTTTTGGGCCACACCTGATGGTGTTACTCCTGGCTGTCTGCTCAGAAATAGCTCCTGGCAGGCATGGGGGATTAAATGGGACACCGGGATTTGAACCAACCATCTTTGGTCTTGGATTGACTGCTTGTAAGGCAAATGTCGCTGTGCTATCTCTCCGGGCCCTACCTTTTTCTTCTCTTCTTTTCCTTCTTCCTCTTTCTCTTCTTTCTTATTCTTCCTTTTCTCTGTAATCTTCCTCCTCCTCTTCTACTTCTTTCTCTTTTTCTTTTTCTTTCTCCTTATCTTCATTTTCTTATTCCTTTTCTTCATCCCCTTCTTCCTCTTTTCTTATCTTCTTTTTTCTTCTCTTCTTATCCTTCCTCTTTTTTCCTAGTCTTCCTCTTATTTTTCTTCTTCCCCTTTTCTTTTTACTCTTCTACTTCCTCCTCTTCTTTTTATTCCTCCTCTTCCTTTTTTCTTTTTATTCTTCTTTCCCATCTTCCTCTTCTTCATACTCCTCTTCCTCCAACTCTTCTTAATATTCTCTTCCTGAATCCCTGGGGTTCCAATGATTCCTATGTTGTTTCTGTTGAGTTTATCAAAGGCTTCTATTTTTATCTGTTCACATTTTTTGGGTAGTTTATTTATTGTCTGATCATTTGCTTTAAGGTTCTTTTCCAATCTCTTCTGCTGTATGGAGTTGTTCTGCATGTCATTTTCGGGCTCACTGACCCTGTCTTCAGCTGCTGTTACTCCCTTGGAAAGGCTTTACATTGAGGTTTTCATTTCATCTACTGAGTTTTTCCAGACCTGTTGTTTCAGTTTGGAGTTTTCTAAGTTCTATCATTGTGGTGTATTTAGTGTGATCTATGCTTGCTTTGAGTTCTTTGAGCATCCTCCATAATAGTACTCTAAACCTCTTATCTGAGAGGTTTTTCAGGTCATTTTCATTCTCTATGCATGGTGTTGTCCTGTATAGTTTCCCCATTGCAACACCTCTATAGTGGCTTTTACTATGTGCTGTGCTGAGGTTCCTGAGTTGGAAGATGTACGTGGCCACAAAGTGGCCACACTCTTTTGGCTCCACCTTATTGGGCGGGGCTCTCACCAGTCTTGGGTCCTGGAGATTGTGTTTGATGGATTATACATATATGTAATATGTATTATACATATATGGTATTATAATCAAGTTCTATGGATTATTGTGTTTGATAGGATTATACATATATGTAATATATTACACATATATAGTATATATAATCAAGTGAATTTTCTGTCCTCTGGAAAACTGCAGAACTTCTTAATTTTTTAAATTTCCATTGTTGTTACTATAACCAGTTCATCAAAGAGAAGCAAAATTTTATATTTTACATTTTGTAAAATATACATCAAATTGGGGCCCAGGAGATAGCATGGAGGTAAGGTGTTTGCCTTTCATGCAAAAGGTCATCGGTTTGAATCCCGGTGCCCCATATGGTCCCCCGTGCCTGCCAGGAGCAACTTCTGAGCATGGAGCCAGGAGTAACACCTGAGCACTGCCGGGTGTGACCCAAAAACCAAAAAAAAAAAATACATCAAATTATTGCACTCCCTTGTTTAAAATCCTTCAAAGATATTCAGTACCCCCTCTCAACAGAGCATAATTTACCAGGTCTGGCATCCAGTCAATAATAAGTAGATGGAAAATGATGAGCCAAAACCTTGATAGGGAATGGTTATATGTGTTATTAGAAATAATATTTAGGGATATTCCAGTCATAATAAATCCTCAAAATGTTCGAAATTTAGATAAACATATGGATGATTAGAAAGACACTCACATTGACATGCTTGAGATAAATTTCAATGTTTGATATTCACCAGGCTAGATGGGATTAAAAAAAGATTAGATATGCCAGAAGAAAAGATTAGTGAACTCGACAACATAGCAATAGAAAGTATCCAAAATTAAATAATGGAGAGGGAATTTTAAATATCAACAGAGCATTAATGAGCTTCGGAATGAACACAATCAATTACATGTGTAATTGTATTTCCCAGAGGAGAAGGGCAGAAATGATTTTAACAAGGCCCACAGAGCCAAGACTTAAGAACTACTTTATACAGATGTCCTGAGAGGAAATTGAAGTCAGCGAGGATAGGAAGCATAGCTTCAATAACTTATGACAAGATAACAGGTATGTGTTTTATAGATCAATGCGCTCATTTAAAGAATCAAGAACAGGACAGAGAAGCATGGCACTTAGATCTCTTTCACCTTTTTGGAGGAGTTTGATCTATATATGCTCCCACCAAATTTAACACCTTTCTTTTGAACCTCTTGATTCTGTAGAAATAGGACATTTTTGTGTGGTGTTCAGGTCATTCCTCTGATTCTTCTTTCTCTTCTTTTTGGGAGCCACTGTTGGTACAATAAGAGGCATAGACAATGATTAGAGATTTCTTTATATGCCTGCTTCTTTCTTTAACACTGGTTGACCCATATTGGATATCCAATATAAGGTATAGTCAGGAAATTGTAGTGACATTTTGCTTTTCTGTGATTCTAGTCACTAAGGTTGTCACAGCATTCAGGATAGGCTAAACTAAATGGAGATTAAAAACAGAACCTTAAATGCCAGTGGACTGACATGTAAAACCCGATTTGTTGTTCTCTAAAAGTCCATAACGGGTCAGTTCACTCTCTCAGATCACCCATTCCAAATCATGTGGGAGCCATCCTGCTTCCTGCTGTGGTCAACTCAATAGAGGTTCTTGGGGATGCCCCTCAGGAGAAGGGACAGTAATGGAGAGTTTGACAGAGACAGATGCCCCTTTTTATTGCAGGAGGCTGACATATGCCTGCCATGCACACCTTAATCAATCCAACTACACTTTAATTACTGGAAGAGGGACAGATGTGCAATCTTTAATGTTTGGAGAAGGAACAAATAGGAGCGATTACATAGAGATGAGCACCAAATCATTTCAAACAGAGCAATGTTTCCTACTTTGTGTACATATAATATAGGTCTCTGGATATTGATAACTTAAAACTCTCTTTTGTTTTGGGGCCATGCTCAGGAGTGCTCGGGACTCTTCTTTGACTCTGTGCTCAGAAGTGAGCCCTGAATGTGCTCTAGGGACTGTATGAGGTGCTGGGATTGAACTGAGGTTGGCCATATGCAAGGTAAGAACCTTAATGTTTCACTGTTTCTCCAGCCTGAAATTTTATTTTTGTTCTTGTTTTTCTTTCCTTCCCCTTCTTCTTTCCTTCTCTACTGGCTCAATGTTCAGAGCTTACTCCTAAAAGTGGTTGGGGGGCTATAATCAGTGCTGTAATTAAACCCAGGTCAACCATGTGTAAGGAGAGGACCTTACCTCTGTTCTATTTCCTGTGGAATAGCAGAAGCTTGGACATCACTTTCCTCTTAAAGCCCCCCCTGATTTTAGCTCCACACTCCCATTATCAGAGTCTCTGATAGTTTTTCTGTATCTCCATTCTTTTCCCTAAGCTAAGGAATGCTTATCAACTTGGAAAAATGTAAAGGTTCGAGTTCAATAATGGTCATGAGTCATTGGATGCATGCTTTTGTTTTTCTATCCTCTAGCAGGACAATTCTGCAATGAATTCTAATCTGTAGGGCATTCCAGCGATTTTCTATTGTAACTAGTTCATTAGCACACATTCAGTCTCACTTTTCCTATGTCATCACTTCTATTTTCCGAGGTCTCAGTACACTATTCAGAACATTGTGATAGGATTGACTTTATATATGCATATGTGTGCATGTTTTCATATCTGTGTGTTTATTGGAGTATAATGGCTTACAATAGGATTGAAGGCATTATTTTGTATAGAGATACTATACCAACATTCCCACCAGTGTTTCAAGATCCCTCCATCTTAATTCCACCATCCTTTTTCCTTCCCCTATCATCTCTTTAGTTCAAAGTTCTATTCATCTCATCTCAAGATTTGTTTCCATAGAACAAGGATTTGTTTAATTCCTTTTCTTGTTTCCTGATACTCTGCAAATGAGCATGGCCATCTGGTCTCTATTCTCTACTTTTAGATTCACTCCATTTAGGAGGACCTCCTTTAGCCTTTAGAGGAAATAAAAGTAATATATATGACTCAATGAATAAGGAAGGCATTAGTTTTATGATAACTAAATTTCAGCCTTCAGTGTGTTAATATTTATTACTGTTTTAAACTACAAGATAAAGAAATTAGAGTTCCCATCACAAAACTTATTGTGACAATCACCATACAAAATATGCATAAATCAAAGCATTCTATGGTACACTTTCAACTTGTACCATGTGAGCTGTCAATAAAACTGAGGAGTGAAAATGAAGCTAGAACTTCCCAAACTTAGATTGTAAAATTGTATTCCTAAGACTTGCAGAATTAATAAACCTGATGAATTTTTTAATTTTTCTCCTTACTTTTGAATGAAGAAAACCATTTTTAAATAAAAGAAGATTAGAAAGGGATAGGACCTTTTAATATTTTAAAATGTAAGTGTCCTCACCCATCAGATAAGGGGCTAATATCCAAAATATACAGGGCACTGACAGAACTTTACAAGAAAAAAACATCTAATCCCATCAAAAAATGGGGAGAAGAAATGAACAGACACTTTGATAAAAAAGAAATACAAATGGCCAAAAGGCACATGAAAAAATGCTCCTCGTCACTAATCATCAGAGAGATGCAAATCAAAACAA
>PVKC010034747.1:0-13540 GCA_004027635.1 Crocidura indochinensis
CTTAGAGGTTACTCCTGGCTCCACTCTCAGAAATCGCTCCTGGCAGGCTCGGTGGACCATATGGGATGCTGGGGATTTGAACCAAAGTCATGTGCATGAGAGACAAACACTCTGCCTCCATGCTATCTCTCTGGCCCTGCATCTTACATTTTCATTTCTCTATTTGGTTCGTTTTGTTTTACAACATGAGAGTAAGAGAAATGAGGGAGGATGATAATCTTTTTCCTTAAATTTCTTTTATTTAAATGATCCTAGAAAGAAAAGCACATGCCATGGCTACAGGTAGAAACAAAAATAAAGAATATAAGTCATTTATGTTTGAGATTCTGGTCAATGCTGACCTTTAATGTCGAATATCTGGTTGTGTATTTGAAACCTCTAGTCTAGCTAAATCTTCTCACTTTTTTTGTTTGTTTGTTTTTGGGTCACACCCAGCAACGCTCAGGGACCACTCCTGGCTCCATGCTCAGAAATTGCTCCTGGCAGCACGGGGGACCATATGGGGCACCGGGATTCGAACCGATGACCTTTTTCATGAAAGGCAAATGCCTTACCTCCATGCTATCTCTCGGGTCACATCTTCTCTCTTTTATGGACCTAACTTTATTTCTCTATTTGATTCAAGAATTTTAGAATTTGGGGAGGGACGTTGGCACACCCGGTGATTGATGCTCAAGGGTTACTCCTGGCTATGCTCTCAGAAATCACTCCTAGCTTGGGGAACCATATGGGATGTCGGGAGATTGAACCGTGGTCCATCCAAGGCTAGTGTGAGCAAGGCAGACACCTTACTACTTGCACCACCACTCTGGTCCCTAGAAATGCTTTTTTTTTAATTTCATGATTTTTGTGTATTAAAATGTGTCTAAAGCAAGGATCTCTCAAATTACATAATTAAATTCCAATTCTAGTGATAGAATGTGGAGCCATTGTGACACTGATTTTTTTTTAAGACCAAAGTTACTCTAAATCACAACATCAAAAAGATAAACATATATTCTGCTTACACAGAGATTCATACTTTGAGTTCCACAATGGAAACTTCTGCATAATGCATCAACACTTAAGGTGTTGAAATTGTCCAGCTTTAGGGAATGTACAAGGCTCTAGTCTTACAGATTTAAAAATGAGTAAGACATGGTCTCTGTCCTCTGTGGATCAAAATAAAATTAAACAACAGCAGACAGCTATAAAGATAGGTTAAAAATGAAAACCATACAAGGGAAGGCAAGCAACTTTTAGCAAAGATCTAGTTTGCATTATATGCTGCATATATCACATCACAAAACACCAAAATCCATCCAATATGTATTATTTATATATATGTACGTTGTACATATTACCACATTTCATATGACCCTTTGTTTTCATTTTTAAAATATTGAAAGATCCAGGAAGGTTTAGCTTTATAGTACAGCTATGATTATTTTCTAGTTTCCTACTTTGATGCATCGAACTTATTAAGATGATGTAAAATAATTGTGGGAAATTATGTTATAGATATAATGGAAATTGGCAAAAGAAAGTTATTCTTTTTTTTTTTTTTGGTATTGGGGCCACACCAGGCAGTACTCTGGGGTTACTTCTGACTGCATTCAGGAATCATTCTTTGCAGGCTCAGGAGAACAAATGGGTGGCTGGAAATTGAATCTAGGTTGACTGCAAGGCAAGCATCCTACTTGCTGTGCTATCACTGTAGCCCTGATTTTATTCCTGGATTTGCCTATGTATTTTATTTTTCTCAGTGTGTGTTTTATTTAATCTTGTTTTGGGGCCACACCTAGTGATGATCAGGGGTTACTCCTGGCTCTGCATTCTAGAATCACTCCTGATGGCCATTAGGGGACTAAATGAGATGGCAGGGATTGAAACTAGGCCCACCACATGCTAAGCAAATGACCTATCTTCTACCAGGGGTCCTCAAACTTTTTAAACTGGGCCCAATTCACTGTCCCTAAGACCATTGGAGGGCCAGACTATAGTAAAAACAAAAATTATGAACAAATTCCTATGCACACATCTTACTGTGATGTGAAGAAACAAAATGGGAACAAATACAATATGTGGCCCGCGGGCCATAGTTTGAGGACCATCACCAGCCCCTTGCCCGTATGTAGTTATATTAAGCTAAGCTAGTGATAAATAAAAAAGTAAAAGAATATACATTTAATCCATCATTGCAAACCTAATTCTTACAATGTTTGTTTTCTTTGCACAAAGTCACTAACATATTTTTTGGCTCAACTTATGAAATTTTTGAATGCACAAATCTATGCATTAAAACTAGTAATTATTTGTAGAAATAGCTTGACAGTGTTTATTACAAAAGGGTTTGGTCAAGGTTACAAGCAGTGGTGTGCTGGAATCAGTTTATAAGAGTATAAGGAAATCTGTCTAGAAAAACTTTCCTTAAGGTCAGTGATATCTATGAAGGGTAGATTTTACACTTTGGGAATGAACCCATGCTAGAAATCAGCACAGCTCCTTAAGCTGATTGATAAACTTCAACATATCTCTGACTAGGGATTATGTTGAGAATTGGCTTGTGACTTCGTTGTGTATGTCTGGATAGATTCATCTTGTGCATAGATTTGTAATATTCATAGGCCTCAAAAGCACTCTTGTGTCTTGTGTCTAGGACTACATCTGTGTCTAGGGACACATCTTTAATTTGTGACTTATTGAAACCATCAATTTCTTTGATTCTCTAAACCAAAAAACAATTTTAGAAGGATCATGATTTTTCCCTGCAGGAGAGGAGAGACTGCATATTTTAAACGTATTTTGAGAATTTTAACTTATATTTTTATGTATTATAATGAGGTAAAATTAATGAAATTAACTATTGGACACAACTGTATGAAATAAATATCTCTTTGCTTAGTCTAAATCGATATAACTTTCTTAATCTGTTTCTTCTTTTTCATGGTTAGTAGGACAGATTTTTTCTGTTTTTGAACATTGATCCAATTTAGAAAATTGAATGGCTTTTTGTTGGTAAAAATATCTAAGAAGTTAAATGTGTATAACTAAAATGGCATTTATTGTTTAATTCTAAAAATACATTTTAAACTTTAAAGCTTCTTGATTATTAAAAAAAGGAAAGACAATAAAAATATGGAACGCTAGAAACATAATTGGTCATATTAATTGTTAAATTACACTTATGTAAGTACATAAAGAAGTAAAAAAATAGTTCATGTAATTCTTGTTCTAGATAATCTAAAAAAGACAAAATAGCTCGGGTTGCCAGGAATTCAGCATGGTAATTAAGAAACTGATATATAAGTCAAAGAAGGAATTCATGTAACTACCCAACACAAAGCAGATCTTCCAATGTAGAATTATTTCCATCTTGTTCTTTATATGATAAATATGCTTAGAGCAAAACCCTGTCAACTCTTATAACATACTCAACTATTCATCCATTTTCCTCCAAGGCAAATAGATTCGTAATTCATTCTTGGGCTTTATGAAAATACTATTGTAAAAATATCCCAACATATGTTGACTATCAAAGTCAGGTACTGTATCTTTTCCCCTTAGAATGAATTCAATTCAGTTGATTAAATACATTTAATATATTGTAGGGTTTATGTTCATAAATTAATTTACTTCAAAACCTTTTCTGTGCATATTTTTGTTTAGAAAAATAAGCTTGGATTGTGTTATGCCTTACGTTTAAAATTGGATATGAAGTGAGTGTTTTCTCAGGTTTGAATTGAGGACTTGTTTTCGTAGTTGAGCAGGGAACTTGCTGTTCAGTAAAAGGAAAGGCAATTTATGAGGAGTATAGATGCTAATAAATATAAAAGGATACACATTTATTTCTTGGTTTCTGATGTGGGAAAAACAGTGAGCTATTTAGTTATAGATTTAATAATGCCCTTTTCAAGTGCTTAGTTTCTCAGGAGCCATTTTTGCTATTAATTAGTTAGGCACTTGGTGGGATTGGGGAAAACCTTTACCATGAGCTGGATAAGATTGAATTTCTATGACAGCTGTTCATTCCTTCTCTCTGCAAGATCTTTTTCTTTTCCCCCCTGATTTTTCCGTTGTATGCCAATGCTTCCATAGCTTGAGAGAAATCTTCACCCGATACTTGAGATAACCATTGTGTACATCTTATATCTGTTAGTTTTTCTTTAAGGGAAGTCAGACTATTAGAAGGGATTGGGGTAGAGGGTGCCATGTAAAACCAGAGGCTATTTACAAAATTTCATTGTAAGCTTTTTACTTTAAAAACTATTCAATTTTAGTCACCAGGATTTAAAATGCTACAATATTATCAAAGAAAGGTTTTCATGGATACAACATTCTAAAACCACTCCTTCCCCTCAGCAGAGTGTTTTCCTCCATCATTGTCTCAGCGTCCCTTCTCACTGCTCCTGCCTCAGGTCCTTGCTGTGTTCCCAGCCCCCTCTCATTGCCATGGTACGCCCTATCTTGTGGACGTTATTAGATTCTGTTTCTTTTGAACATTTTTTTTATCACCTTAGTATGCTTTATTGTTGCACACATATGGAAAAGATCATTTTATGTTTGTTCCTCTTTTTCTGGTTGACTTGCTATATAATGACAAATTGCATAGTATCCAAAAAATAGAAAGGATTTATAAAATAACAACATTCAATCTCATCCAACATAGGGAGAAAAGATGAATGGAAACTTCCTCCATGAATACATACAGATGGCTAATAGGCATATGGCAAAATGCTCTATATCACTTATTAGGAAAATGGAAATCAGAATGAAATATGGGGCTGGGTGGTGGCGCTGGAGGTAAGGTGCCTTGCCTTGCCTGCGCTAGTCTAGGACGGACCGCAGTTCAATCCCCCGGTTTCCCATATGGTCCCCCAGCCTGCCAGGAGCGATATCTGAGCGCATAGCCAGGAGTAACCCTTGAGCGTCACTGGGTGTGGCCCAAAAACCAAAAAAAAAAAAAAGAATGGAATATAACCTTATGCTAGTGAGGATGATACACATCAGTAAGAATAAAAACAACCAGTGTTTGAAAACAATATAGACACTTTTCAGAAAACATTCAACTGAGTTTCTATATGACTCAGCAATTCCACTTCTTGACATCTACCCCACAAGACCAAAACCTCTACTCAGAAAAGGCATATTAGCACAGCACAATTCACAATAGCACACATCTGAATAAAGTCCAGCTATTTAAGAACAGATGACTTGGGTCCAGAGAGATAGCATGGAGGTAGAGTGTTTGTCTAGCATGCAGAAGGACAGTGGTTTGAATCCCGGCATCCCATATGGTTCACCAAGGTTGCCAAATGTGATTTCTGAGCACAGAGCCAGGAATAGCCCCTGAGCACTGCTGGGTGTGACCCCAAAAAACAAAACAAAAAAATGAACAGATGACTTGATATAGAGACTATGGTATATAGATACAATAAAATATCATTTGACCAAAAAGAAAAAAATCATATATTTTAAAAATTTACTTATAATTAGTTTGTAGTAGTATAGAATATCAGAAATATGGCTTAATATTTGTATATTTGTATAGAATTCACTGAACATAAGCAACAGCTCAGTACTATTTCATCTACAAAAAGATTCCTCTCCTCATTTTATCATTCACCCCCTTCCTCTCAGGAAACAATAATTTTCAACAAGTCTAGGTTTGTTTTGTTAGGTTTTGCCAGTTTAGTTTGCATTACTTATTTATAATGGTTTATGAATGAAACCATCTGGTAATTGTCATTTACTTCCCTGTTTATGAATTGCAAATCTCCTTTGATTTATTCAGTATGAGAGGAACTACATTGCACACTGTAGCAAAACTAGCCCTTTTCTTTATAACTATGCACATGTGTTGAACTGTGTTCACTCAAGCTTTATGGTGATTTTTACTTTGGGGTTCTTAGCTTCTTACAAGAAAAGTTTAGTTAAGACAATAAGAGTACAATGTTTCAGGAGAGTTAATATAGAACTACTAAAGTACTGAAGATTGCAATCTTTATTTTTCGGAGTATTCCAGGGTGTTATTAATATTGTCCCATTCCCTATCTCATATATAATATGTAAGTTCAGTTATTTAAAAATGTGGTCTCTACCAGATCACAAATGATCATGATATACTTTATTCATATCAGCACAGCCCTGACACAATTATCAAAATGGTGGAAAAGACTGAAAATCTGCTTTAAGGTAGATTTTATATATATATATATATATATATATATATATATATAAAGCAGATTTTCAGTCTTTTGTATATATATATACAAAGAAAAGTATTTTATCATCTTAAACAAAAATAATATAGAAGCTATAATTTTCATTTACATATAATACAGTAAGAAACAGGTTAAATATAATACAAAGATATAACTTAAATTGTTTATTAGATAACTCCTCTATTTGTCCTTTATTCATTAGAAAATTAAGATGGTTATTTTGAAGCATCAGAATAAGTCTGCCTCTTCCTTAATTTAATAGATTAAATTTGCTTGCCTTGCATGCAACTGATTCTGCTTTGATCTCTGGCACCACAAATGTTCTCTTGGGCATTTATCGAATGTGATACTTAAACACAGACCCAGAGATAAGCCTTGAATACCTCCATGTATGGCCCCCAAATAAAAAATTATTTTTCAACAGCTTAATAGGATGACTATATTTTTCTATTTATAGTACATATATGAATAAATACTGATCTTTCTTTATCCTAGTGTTTATATACATATTTAATAGTTTTATATTTTTCTTTTTTGTTGTGATGATAATGCTAGGATTAATATACTTCTTAAATATGGTGGGGGGCTGAAACAATAGCACACAGACATTTGCCTTGCTGTGACAAACCTGGGATGAACCCAGGTTTGATCTCCAACATCCCATATGGTCAACCTGAGCAGAGCCTGGAGTAACCCCTGAGCACCACCGAGTGTGGCTCAAAAACTAAACAAAATCTTAAATATGGTGGGTTGTATTAGTTGTGACACTGAGACATTAAATGGTGTCACAGTGATGTTGATAGGACTGGGCATCAACCTCAAGGCTTCACACATGCAAGGTAATTTCTTTACTACTGAGTCATATCACCATGATCCATGTGTTCAGGTTGTGAAGTTATTAAATAATTTGACAGTCTGTTTTATCATTCACTTTTACATCCTTTATAATTCATATTACTTTTTGATCTTGTTGAAGTTCAGCAAGGGAGCTCAGCAGGCTAACTATATTTGTAAGGTTGATAGGGTACTTTCTGTCTATTGAGAGGTGGCTTGCTTGCAACAAATATGGATGGCTACAAACTTTGCCTTTTGTCCGCTAGAAGCAAGTAAATTCTTTTAATATTTAACATTTTCTGATGGATTTTACATATTATTTTAGTCAAGTATTAAATTATTAATTAATTTTGATGGAATGCTGTTGTGTATAACAACACATTTGGCAAAAAGGCAAGACAAGTCTGTGCACTCAAAATAACACAAGGCAGTCTCAAACAAGGCATCATTGTTATCTACAGATTATAAAATTATCATTGAAGATTTAACAGAATTAAGATTTTAAGCCATTATTATTTTCATTGTTTAAGTCAATCAAAATTATTAGTTATTTGAACATCTTGATAGTTCAGCTATTTGCTAAATGTGGAGAACATAACTCTTTGAAGATTTAGTCTCAGGATTTCTTAATATGGAAAGTGAGATTCAATAGGCTCTACCAGCATTTCAAAATAAAAAAGGTTAAGGGGGGGGGGAGAAGGTTAGGAGAGTCCACTGATTATGAAGCCTGCAAGGATTTCCCCACCTTTATTTAATTATTTTTTTAAAGTATGATAATTTTCTAACAGTTTCTCTGAAGGCAGCATCATCCTGGTATCAAAAAACAGAAAGCATCACCAAAAATAAAAAGATTGAATTATAGGCAGAATTATAGGTTGATATTCTTGATAAATCTAAATGCAAATATCTTAAAAAAATAATAGCACATGAATTTGTAACAATTCACCGAAAAGGTCATACACTATGACCAAGTAGAATTTATTTCAGGGATGCAAGATACTTTAACATACATAAGACAATCAAAATAATATACTTTATCAATAAAAGTAAAAACACATGATCATATCAATAGATGCAGATAAAACATTTGACAAGGTCAAATACTCATTTATCATTAAAATCTCTCATATATGGGAATTAAAGGAACTTTTCTCAACAAAGTCAAAGCCATTTACCACAAGCCCCTGGTGAGCATTATACTCAATAGGGAAAAACTAAAACCTTTCCTCTAAGATATAGTACAAGACAGGATTGCCCCATCTTATTATTTATATTCACTATAATACTGGAAGTATTTACCATAACAAATAGACAAGATAAAGACATCAAGGGCATCCAGATAAGAAAGAAAAAATGTCAACCACTCATTGTTTTCAGATAACAAGATACTATTAGATTTTATCAAAAAGCTCCCAGAAGCAATAGATTTATAAAGTGATGATCTACAAAATAAAAATGCAAAAAATCAGTCTTTTCTGTACACAAATAATCAGAGAAGAAATAACTATTAAAATTCCATTCACAATTGTGCCACAAAATTAAGTACCTCAGAGCCAATTTAACTAAAGAAAAGTTTAAACAAAGAAAAGTTCAAAGCACTACTTTAAGAAATAAGAGTAGGTGCTGAAGAGATAGCATGGAGGTAAGGCGTTTGCCTTTCATGCAGAAGGTCATCGGTTCAAATCCTGGTATCCCATATGATCCCCCAGGCCTGCTTGGAGAGGAGAGGTTTCTGAGCATAGAGCCAGGAGTAACCTCTGAGCAATGCAGAGTATGACCCAAAAACAAACAAAAAAATAAATAAGAGTAAACAAGGAAATAGAAACAAATACTCTGCTCATGGACTAGGAGAATTAACATCATTATAATGGCAATACTTCCCAAAGCATTGTACAAATTTAATGCAATCTCTATAATAATACTATGACATTTTTCAGAAAAATAAATTAAACACTCCTGAATTTCATATGGGACAATAAATGCCCATGGATAGCTAAACCAATTCCTGGGGAAAAGAAGATGGGAGGCATCAGTTTTCCCAATTTTAATTTGTACTATAATGCTATTGCTTAAAAACATCTATTGCAGGGGCCCGGGAAATAGCATGGAGGTAAGGCGGTTACCTTTCATACAAAAGGTCATTGGTTCGAATCCCGGTGCTCCATATGGTCCTCCATGCCTGCCAGGAGCAATTTCTGAGCATGAAGCCAGGAGTAACTCCTGAGCACTGCCGGATGTGACCCCCCCCAAAAAAAAATAAACATCTATTGCATTAAAACAGCATAGTATAGGAACAAGACAATGGATATATGTATCGTTAATGTCTCAGAAAAATGGAATGTCTCAGATCAATGAAATAGAATTGAGTATTATGAGACCTATCCTAGGTATACAACCAATTAATCTTTGATAAGGGGCAATAAATACAATGTGGATCAAAGAAAGCCTTTTAAACAAGTAGAGTTTGGAAAAATGGTCAATTATATGCACAAAAGTGAACTCAGATTTCTCTTTAATGCCCTGCATAAAGGTCAAATCAAATTGCATCAAAGATCATGATATAGATCTTAAAAACATAAATGAAAATGAAAGCAGGACATTCCATGACATTGAAGCTAAAGTAATCTTCAAGAATGAAACACCATTGTCCAAGCAAATAAAGGCAAAGATAAATAAATGGGACTACATTAAAATCAGGCACTTCTTCACTGCAAAGAAAATGAAGACTAGAATACAAAGACTCCTCATAGAATGCGGAGAACTATTCATTTATTACCCACCTAACAAGGAGTTAATATCTAAGATATGTAAGGTACTGGTAAAGCTTAGCAAGAAAAAATAATCTATTCCCATTCAAAAATAGGGAGAAAAAAAGAACAGATATTTTTCTCATTGAATAAATATAGATGGCCAAATGTGCATGAGAAAATGCTCCACATCACTAACCATCAGTGAAATGCAAATCAAAATAATAATGACATATCTCACACCACAGAGACTGGTATTCATTGAAAAGAAGAACCAGTGCTGGTAGAAATGTGGACTACTCCATCCTTTTTTTAAAATATAATTTTTATTTTAATCATTGTAACTTACGTATTGTTGACAATAATATTTTAGGAACATATTAAAATAAAATCAGGGGAGTTCCAATCACCTAATTGTCCTCCTTCCACCTCCGTTCCTGTCCTGCTTCCCATATCCTCCCACCTCATCCCAGAGGCTGCTAGAATGAGTGGTCCCCTCTGTGCCTAACTTAGTGATCTTACACCTGTTTGATCTTGGTACCTCCCTTATATCCCCCTCTAATTGGAAGGCGGGACTAGATAATTCAAGTTATGTTGTATTTGTTTGAAGAAAAGAAAAGTAAGAAACCGGGGTAAAAATCATACGCCGAAAATGGGCGGAGACCTTCTAGAAGCTCTCACCTCGGTTTGAGAGACGAAGGGGAAAAAGAATGTGAAACAGCACAACAGTACGAAAAAGAAGTGTCAAATAAAGTAGCCAGTGACCATCCAACAATAAAGATAAGCACCACATAAAAGCCATTTTCTTGAGATGAAAAATATGTCATAGCGCATAAAGGAAGAGAAAAGAAGAAAAATAAAAGGAAATAAATAAATAAATAAAAATGAAGACAACAGCTTCAATAACTACACCAAAACAGAGAAATCGACAAATACTAGATAAATATATATATAAAATAAAATAAAACATGTTTCGTGCTTTTTGCCTTTTTTTCCCCACTCCTGCACAGGCACAGTAAATATTGGGGTCATTCGAAAAGGAATTCCCTTGGTGTAAGAGATACAGGGTTTCTCCCCCTTGAAGTATATTGTCATGGACTCAACTATAAGCTCCTTTCAGGTTCATTTACTCTCCCCTTGGTGTTTTTGTGGTGTATGGAAGACTTGTGCTCTATCCTGGGTGATAAAGTCAGACCACTGTATCTAGAGATCTCCATATCTGCACAGGTTTAGGAGTGGAACTTATGATGAAGTCTTTCTTTGTGGTTCTAGAAGTTCTGTTCCTTCCTTGTCATTTTAATCCGTCTTCTGTGGTTAGTGGTCTTGGTCTTTGTGCTGATCCTAGTATACTCATCCTTTTTAAATAACAATGTGGATTTACTACATAAATCCAGAAACCGAACTTCCATAAGACCCAGCGATAGTACTTCTAGGAATATAACAAATAAGCCCCAAAATACAATCTAGAAAAATTATCTGCCAGAATCTGAAAACAACCCAAATGCCCAAGACCAGATGAGTCAAATGCTACACAGCTTTTAGGACAATAATTAAGTCAAGAAATTTTCTTATACCTGGATGTATTATGCTGAATGAAATAATTAAGAGGGAAAGGGATAGACATAGAATAGTTTCACTCACAGTGGAATATCAAAACAGTAAAATATTATGATAATAGACAATAGAGATGAGGATCAGTTTCAGTCCATGTTGGAAGCTTGCCATAAGGAGTGGTCAATGCAATTAGCATTCAAAAAGGGTCCACTACGACAATGATAGTGGAAACACATACCCTGCTCATGGATTGGCAGGATTAACATCATTAAAATGGCAATACTCCCCAAAGCATTATACAGATTTAATGCTATCCCCTTAAAAATACCCATGACATTCTTCAAAGAAGTGGATCAAGCACTTATGAAGTTCATCTGGAACAATAAACACCCTCGAATAGCTAAAGCACTCCTAGGGAAAAGGAAAATGGGAGGCGTTACTCTCCCCAACTTTAAACTGTACTACAAAGCAATAGTTATCAAAACAGCATGGAATTGATCACTCTGGAAAAGAACTGGGTGCTGAAAAGGATAACGTGATATGCATGGTACCACTTAAGTAATAATAGTGCAAACCACTGTGTCTAAAAGGTAAAAGAGGAGGAAGGAAGGGAGATAAAGGGAGCGAGAGTGAAGATGATGAAGATGGTAAAGAAGAAAGAATAATAAAGAAGAAAGAAGCAGAAGAAAGCAGGAAGAAAAGCAAAAGAAGAAAGGAAGAAAGAAAAAAGAATGAAAGAGAAAGAAAAGAAAGTAGAAAAAGAAAGAAAAAGAAGGAAGAAAGAGAATGACAAAAGAAGGAAAAGAAAAAAAAGAAAGAAGAAGAAAGAAGAAAGAAAAGTTTCTACTCTAGAGACAGGGTGAGGAGTGGGGGAAGTGGGAAAGAAACAAAGGACATTGATGGTGGGAATTGTACACTGGTTAATGATGTTGTACATTATGTGACTGAAACTCAATCATGAGCAACTTTGCAACTCCAATAAAAATACCCAAGTATATTATAAAGAACTTTGCAATAGTGGTGTTTTGATAAGAGAATTACAAAGTAAGGAACTTTGTTAAAGTTGGGTTTTAGACATACACTCCTTCAGCACCAATTCCACCACCAGTGTCAAATTCTCTTCCCATGTTCCCTCCCAATTCTCCCTCCTCGTATATCCTGCCACTTTGACAGGGGCATTTTGACAGGGGCTTTTTAAGTTTGGTTTTTGTAGTCTTTAAGTAACCTTTATTTTTATTTAAAACATTTTTAAAAAATTGAGACAAAATAATTACAATAGTATTTATATTGATACTTCTGGTATACAAATATACTACCCTCCATCACCACCACCCAAGAGTAACACTTTTATTCTGTCTCTTCTATTCCCATCCTTTCCACCACTGCTTGGTAACTTTGTTCTATATTTAAAGTTCAGTGTTTCTTGTCAGTAGATACTCTTCATTGCCTTGGAGTTGTTTCTTTATGTATCATAACTGGGAGATATCTAGCATTTGTTCTTTACTTTCTGATTTATTTCACTGTGCATAAGCCCTTTAACCTCTATCCAACTTGTAGCAAAATGCAAGATTTCATTATTTCTTATAGCTGAGTATTATTATAATGTGGACACATATTATAATTTCTTTAATGAGTTGTTTCTGTATTTTGGCAATTGAAAATAGCACAGC
This sequence comes from Crocidura indochinensis, assembly GCA_004027635.1. Taxonomy (NCBI): domain Eukaryota; kingdom Metazoa; phylum Chordata; class Mammalia; order Eulipotyphla; family Soricidae; genus Crocidura; species Crocidura indochinensis. The sequence continues at coordinate 13,009 of PVKC010034747.1, forward strand.
AAGTAACATAAGTATGCACATATTTTTCATTTTAATATTTTTCTATTCTTCACATAGGTGTTAACAATAGAAATGCTAGATAATGCGGAAGTCCTATTTTTCATTTTTGAAATGTCTCCATATCATTTTCTATCAATGATTCACCAGTTTACATTCTTAACAACAGTGAATACAAGATCCCTTTTATTGCTGCATTATCATTAACACTTGGTATTTCCATTTTTGTTTTGTCTCAAGGCCCATATTCAGTGTTAGTCAAGCCTTACTCGTGCTTCCGATTTTAGGGATCACTCCTGGTAGGCTTAGATGATCATATGGAACTTGCAGATCAAACCTGGGTTGAGGGGCTACAGCTGTGGTGCAAGCGGTAGGACATTTGCCTTGCATGCGCTAGCCTAGGACAGATCACTGTTCGATCCCCCGAGTTCCATATTGCCCCCCAAGCCAGGAGTGATTTCTGAGTGCATAACCAGGAGTAATCCCTAAGTGTCATGGGGTGTGACCCCCAAACCAAACAAAAACAAAAGCAAAA
>PVKC010034748.1:0-13646 GCA_004027635.1 Crocidura indochinensis
TTGGGGGACCATATGGGGAACCGGGGGATCGAACCATGTTCCGTCCTAGGCTAGTACAGGCCAGGCAGGCACCTTACCTCCAGCGCCACCACCCGGCTCTCTATCTTTTTTTTTCTTCTATTTTGTTTCTCTCTCTCCAGGTTATTAATTTTCTCTTTTTCAAACAAAACCACAAACTTGAACTAGCTATTCCTGCCTCCCAATTAGGGGGGAAATGGGGGGTAACCAAGACCAAGCAGGTGTAAGAACACTAAGTAGTAAGCTAGGCACAGAGGGGACCACTTGCTTTAGCAACCCCGGGGAGGGGGGTGTAGGGGAGAGGATATGGAAAGTAGGACGGGAATGGAGGTGGGGGGAGGACTATTTGGTGATGGGAATTCCCCTGATTATATGTTTATTTGTACCTAAAATATGATTGTCAACAATATGTAAGCTAATATGATTAAAATAAAAATTATATTAAAAATAAATATAAATAAATAAAAAGTACTTCTTTCTTCTCTTGCATTCTCTGACTCCTCCTAAAAGCTTATCACCTTGAAGACCAAGATCAAGAGGGAACATTTTGGGGCCAGGCGGTGGCGCTGGAGGTAAGGTGCCTGCCTTGCCTGTGCTAGCCTAGGATGGACTGCGGTGCGATCCCCCGGTTTCTCATATGGTCCCCCAAGTCAGGAGTGACTTCTGAGCACATAGTCAGGAGTAACCCCTGAGTGTCACTGGGTGTGGCCCAAAAACCAAAAAAAAAAAGAGGGAACATTTCTTCCCAAAAAGGCCTCAGGTTGGTCCACACACTCATGTCCTCTTTTGCTCAGCACACATACCCGCCACCAGCCACCAGGTAATTTAGTCATATGCCCTCCATTCCAAGACATCAACAGAAGTCCTCAATTGTTCACCGCATCAAAATTTCAAACCTACGAGCTGCCACCACTAGTAAAACCATGTATCTCCTCTGAGACAGACTTTATTCACTTTATACTTATTCAGTCACATTTTAGTCTTCGTATATCTCTAAAATATAGTTGCTATTTTACAAGGAAGAAAGACTGCATAGAGAAATTTATTCATAATAACATGGTAATCTAGTTTGCAAACTCGGGTATACTTCACAACTCATTAAACTCTTTCACATTATGTGGCTAATATTGCTCTAATAACAGATGTACAACTGCTCTAGTAACATTGTTCTACTGCTTATCATTACTGTTACTAGAAGTGTGCTAGTACATTATTAGGACTCATTACAAAAGTAGCTACCAGTATCACTCCAGTTATAATTCTCACCAAAATATAATCAAAATTCTTGAATAAGAACAAGGATTGCTTCTATTCAAAACATTAGTAAATCATAGTTTCCTTGTCAAGTTGACCTCATGACAGTCTTAGATTAGTCTTTCCTAGTCTACTATTTGTCACAAATCATTTGTTCTTTCACCCATTTCTGTTGATTTATCATTGATTTACACATCAAGCCTATGGGAATACATACATGTCTAGATACACACATGCTTCCATGTGTGAAGTATTCCTCACTACCACCACCAAAGTTCTCCATCTTTTCTCCTAACTTGACTTCCCACTTCTTCTGGATCCTAGGATTTTTTAAAATTTTGTTTGGTTTTGAAATTTATATTAATTATGCAAAATAATCACTTACTAAATATAATTTTTATTCAATAAAATCATTTAAAAAATTAAAAGCAACAAATCTACACATTAAAAACCAGTTGGAGAATTTATTTTTTAGATATTATTTTTTTATTTATTTTTAATATTATTTTTTATTTAAACACCTTGATTACAAGCATGATTGTAGTTAAGTTTTAGTCATAAAAAGAATACTCTCTTCAACATTATGACATCCCCACCACCAATGACCCTATCTTCCTCCTCCCCCAACCCTTCCTGTATTCAAGAGAGGCATTCTACTTCTTTTACTCATTAACATTGTTGTGGTAGTTGTTAGTGTAGTTATTTCTCTAACTACACTCACCACTTTATGTGCTAAGCTTCATATCATGAACCAGTCCTTTCAGCCATCATCTCTGGGCATTATTACAATAATGTCTTTTATTTTTATTAAAATCCATAGATGAGTGAGACTATTCTGTCTCTCTCTCTCCCTCTGACTTATTTCATGCAGCATAATAGTTTCCATGTTCATCCATGTATAGGAAATTTTCATGACTTCATCTCTCCTGATGGCTTCATAATATTCCATTGTGTATAAGTACAACATTTTCTTTAGCCATTCATCTATTGAAAGGCAACTCAGTTGTTTCCAGATTCTGGCTATTGTAAATAGCACTGCAATAAATATAGGTGTGAGGAAGGTATTTTTCTTTTACTTTTTTCTTTTTTTTGGCTTTTGGGTCACACCTGGCAGCGCTCAGGGGCTACTCCTGGCTCCATGCTCAGAAACTGCTCCAGGCAGGCACAGGGGACCATATGGGGCACCGGTATTCGAACCGATGAACTTTTGCATGAAAGGCAAACACCTTACCTCCATGCTATCTCCCGGGCCCCGGAAGGTATTTTTCTATATTGTGTTTTTGTGTTCCTAGGGTATAGAAGTGGTAGTGTTGGATCATATGGGAGTTCAAATTTCAAGATTTTTTTAAGTATTTCTATATTGTTTTCCATAAAGGCTGTTGCAAGTCAGCCCCTGATGGAGTTGACTGAAGGAGGGACTGGAGGATGAGGACTTTCCCCTCCAGCTCAGAGCACGCATCTGCCACCCTGTTCAGCCAGTGGTTCTGAGGTGAAGCAACAGGTAAAAAGCTAGCAGACAGTCAGGCTTGTGAAAATAATAGCTTTATTCAGTGGACAAGACTGAAGCCCAAAGTCTCAGCACCAGTTCCAGCCAAAAAGCCCCTGGCCTTCCACAGAACCTTGTTTTTATTCACCAGAATCAGGTACCACCCAATGGTGGGAGCAGAATGCCAGGTCACACCGTAGGGTAGGGCACAATCACAGGTCAGGGTAGGGTCAATAACATAATAATCCCATTAAAATGTTTACATACAAATAAAGGCTAGACTAGCCAACATATCCACCAGCATCTCCACATCCCTGTGGCACTGATTGTTCTTATTCTTTGGGATGTGTGCCAGTCTCTGTAGCATGAGATCTTATACACAAATAATGATAAAAAAGAAATGGACATAAAAAAAAATAGTCCCAGGGTCGGGCGGTGGCGCTGGAGGTAAGGTGCCTGCCTTGCCTGAGCTAGCCTAGGATGGACCGCGGTTCGATCCCCCGGTTCCCACATGGTCCCCCAAGCCAGGAGCGACTTCTGAGCGCATAGCCAGGAGTAACCCCTGAGCGTCACTGGGTGTGGCCCCAAAACCAAAACAATAAAAAGAAAAAAAATAATCCCATTCACATTAGTGTCACACAAACTCAAATACTTGGAGTCAACTTAACTAAACAGGTGAAGGACCTACACAAAGAAAACTACAAAACCCTGCTTCAAGAAATAAAAGAGGACACAAGGAAATAGAAACAAATGCCCTGCTCATAAATCGGGAGGGTTAACATCATTAAAAGGACAATACTGCCCAAAGCACTGTACAGGTTTAATTACAATTCCTTTAAGTATGCCTATGACATTCTTCTAAGAAGTGGATCAAAAACTCCTAAATTCATTTAGAACAGTAAACACCCACGAATAGATAGAGAAACCCTGGGGAAAAGGAATATTTGAGGCATCACTTTCTCTAACTTTAAATTGCATTACAGAGCAATAGTCATTAAAACAGCATGGTATTGGATTAAAGACCTTCAGGTAAGTGGAATATACATGAGTATTCAGAGAATGTTCCCCAGACATGCAATCAATTAATCTTTGATAAATGTCAAGAAATGCATAACAGAGCAAGGAAAGTCTCTTAAACAAGTGGTGTTGGCACAACCTGTCAGCACTTGCAAAAAAGTGAACACAGACCACTATCTAATACCATCCACAAAGGTCAATGTAAATGGATTAAAGACCTTGATATCAGACCCAAAACCATAAGGTATATACAACAACATGTAGGTAAAACAATCCATGACATTGAGAGTAAAGGTGCCTTCAAGGAGGAAACTGTACTCCCCAAACAAGTGGAAGCAGAGATAAACTGATGGGAATACATTAAGCTGAGAAGCTTCTGCAGCTCAAAGAAAATAGTTACAAGGATACAAAAACCACTCACAGAATGTGATCAACTATTCACTCAATACCCACCAGATAAGGGGCTAATATCTAAGATATATAAATTACTGATAGAACTTAACAAGAAAAAAAAAAACCATTTAATGCCATCAAAAAACAAGAGAAGTAATGAACAGACAATTTCTCAAAGAAGAAATACAAATGGCCAAAAGGCACATGAAAAATGCTCCACATCACTAATCATTAGGGAGATGCAAATCAAAACAACAATGAGGTACCATCTCAGGCCACAATTTGAGAATTTAATTAGCCAATTCTAAACAGGCAAGAAAGATTATCCCATCTTATGTATACAAAGCTATCCAGTCAATTTGAATAGTAAGCATACTAATTACTTGGGGAATTATCTAAGTAAAATAGGTCACTTTTGGTATGCAAGGTAAAATTATTAGAGATATTGTTCAATGAAGTGTTTAAATTGATTACCAGTATTAACATTTATGATTTGCTGCTGTTGTTTTCAGGTTACACCCAGTGAAATTCAGAGGTTACTTTTGGTGCTGCTCTCAGGAATTATTCTTGGAAGTGCTCAAGGGATCATGTGGGATACTGTTGGGCCACATGTAAGTAAAGTGTTCTACCTGCTCTACTCTGTACTATTATTACTCTGGTTCAGGAGTTGGAGCTTCTTTTTTTTTTTCTTGAGAAATAGAAAATCCTTTTATTAACAGGTTTTACATTTACAGTTTATTAGCTTATCAACACCAACATGCAAAAATACATGCTAAGTACTTCTACGATGTGGCTGTGTATGGACTACAAAGACACTCATCTGATTGGAGTCAGTGGTGAGAATTCAAATGAAGATTTATTTCTGTCATGATCAGTGTTTAGGTCTGAGTCGTGGACCTGCTTGGCAAAGCCTTCCTGCTTCTTGAAAACAAAGACCAGTGAGCAACAAAGAATGCTCTGGGAAGAGAGGAAATCAACTCTAGGGAGTTCGTACTGGAAAACATGTAGGTTGGAAGGATTTTGTAATATAAGTCGGCTACTGATGCTTCTAAAATAAACTCTCATCTTGCTTCTGAAATGAACTTCCACCTTTCAAAGAAACTCCTTTGAAAACTGAAATAAGAAGGAAAGTAACACATTTCACAAATGACAAACCCGGGGAGCTGCCCTTGGTGGCTGTGGCCCTAAGAGCCCTGGAGCTATGTGGCTGTTTCAAGGCCAAGTGGCCTTGAGGTGGCTGTGATGTCCTGTCATCCCTGTGCCTTAATTCCTGCTGGAGAAGAGATTCCTGCGGGGGGGGGGGGGGCACTGGGTCAACCTCTGTAGGAGTTGGAGCCTCATTGGAGCAACTTACTTCAGAAAATTCCTCTTTTTTATTGGAACATAAACTTTTTCTTTCTTTTTTAGATTTCTTTTTTTTTTGGGGGGGCACACCAGGGGCACCCATGGTGACGCTCAGGGGTTGCTTCTGGCTATGCAGTCAGAAATTGTTCCTGGCTTGGGGGACCATATGGGACTCCTGGGATCAAACCACTGTCCATCCTAGTCTAGTGCCTGCAAGGCAGATGCCTTACAACTCCATGCCACCGCTCCAGCCCCACATATAGAATTTTTGATCCAAGTCAAGTTGACCTTGCTTTGAAAACAGATGCCATAAATAAGCAGTTAAAGTTCTGAAATAAATGAAAGAATTATAAAGATTAGTATACTTATAGAATTCTAATTCAGAAATTTCTTTAACACTTTTTAAGTAAATAAACCAAAGCTTAAAGATACTGTCTTTAAAGAATGGGGTTATAAAACATACAAATTTAAATAATAGTATTTAAAATATTCATATGAAAAATATTAGCCTTTCATGCAAACAATGCATTGTTATATTTAGAACAAATAATCCTGACATCAACTTTATCACATTAGTTTAGAATCTTCAATGTGCCAGAAATTGTACTGTACCAGAAATTGACATTCATGAAAGTAAACACATTGCTGCATCCAAGAAATAACTCTCTAGTGAGATCCAGGATTTAAAAGTTTAATCTATAAGGCAATGATACTGAGGTACTGTGGATTTAAGTAATGTGGAAAGAGAATTCTGTACAAATGTAAAATTACATTTTACATTTCACTACAGGGACATTTCACTAGTGGCATTTGTGCACTTGAGTGAAAAAAAAGGTGCACTTCTTCCACTGATGTAAATATCAATCCTGTTCCTTGACACTGTCCCCTGTAGCTCTGCATCATTAATTCTCAGCATGCTCATTTGCTTCTGTCCTGACAGTGGCAGTTCTCCTGTGACCACATTCCCTGCTTTGGTTTTCTCAAATTTGTATCTTATACAAACCTACTTCTGCTCCCTTTTATTCTGGCGTGTGGGCCTATGCAAAAGTCACTCTTCCTGATCCCCTGCAGCCCCATTCCTTAGGGACCTCTGATCTGCAAAGCCACTTCCACCAAAACCATGTAGATCCCCTCATTCTATTTCTTTAGTTCTTAGGGAACCCTGCTGTCTGTGTCTATAGCAACTAACCCAAGAAGTTAATTTATGCAAAGAACCAATTGCTCCATCAATTGAGCCATCTTCAGACCCCTGACTCAGTGGTCTCTGTGTTGCCCAGAACAGTGATGGTTCTGTGGGATATTCCAATATCCCTGCAAAAGTTCATAGCAGGTGCGAAGAAAGTAGGGAGAAAAGTAGTTTTCCTATCATTATAGCAAGATCCTGCATGCCTCTTTGAGTAACTGCATAAACAAAATAACATGTGCTTCGCATTTTCTGATTTGATAGTGGCTATAGTTACTGTAAGAAATTTCAGTTTTTCCTTTTGTAAGTAGAAGACACTAAGATATCTCAAGCATACTAGGATCTTGAGGAACACACAATGTATATTTAAGGGTGCATTAGGAATTTTTATGTCTCTAAACAGTTTTGTGCAATTTTAAGCAGTTAAAACTTTAACTGCTTTCAATTCAAATAAATCCTTTTGTATGATAATGGTAACAGTTATAAAATAAATTTGAATATATCTGCTAGCTATGAATCAATAATAATGTGGTGGTCATGAGGATCAAGTGTCTGGACAATAGCCTCCTGATTCAGTTTTATTCCAGATCACTGGCTCTACTCTCCTAGCTTTTGCAAACCTATATGAATACTGCTGTAACCAAGAACAATTCTTCAAACCTGAGAATGCCTACACCTTTAGCAGCAATCACCAATTAACAGAAAATACCAAGAATACTCTGATCTTGGTACTCTCCCACCTTACTCAACTTAGTTGAACACCCTAACATCCAGCACTGATGAACTTTGAAATACCATATTAATAGAGGTGGCCAGTGTCCTGGGAGGAGCTTGGGTTTACGTTCAGGATTCTCCCCTTCTGGTTGTAGAACCTTGCTCATATGAGCAAGATTTGGAAGTCCTGATTATCCATCTAAGAACATTTATGACAGATTATTCTCACCAGGTTTTTTGTGAACATTGAGAAGTCAAACAGCAATTTTTCTATATTATAAAAAAATGTAAAACACAATAAGAATTGTAATATTCAGTAAGCACTAAGCAAATTAACTATCATTAGTGCCATTACTATTTAATAAATAAGGATATCTTAGGTTTAAAAAAACAACTGAAAAGGGAAAATACTGAACCAAGGAGATAGCCCATTAGACTGAGCTTGTGCATTGTATGCAAAAGGTGAAATTTGAACACTTGTTCAAACACTTGTTCCCCTAAGCACCTCAAGGGCTGACTCCCAGCACCAAGCTGGGAGTAACTCAAAGCCAGTGAGAAAAAATAAAGAGGGGATGAAGTTCTGGCCTTGAATTTTACTTTATTTTTGTTTGTTTGTTTGTTTGTTTGGACCATAACACACTGTGCTCAGGCCTACTCCTGGATATACTTTAAGGGATTAATCCTTGTGAGACTTGAAGTAGACCATATTGGAATACTGGAGAACAGGCCCAGGTATGCAGCATGCAAGACAAATGTCTTTCCAAATCCTAGATCTTGGTCTTAGATTTTAATGAAATAAAGACTAGGAATGCTATAAGGACTCTAGTCTCGTCCACCAGTCTTATTCTCTTCTCTGGATTACAGGCACACTTCAAGTAGACCCTGAGACTCGAAGCTGCCCAATGCTGTCTAATCACTACAAACAAGGTGTAGGATTTGAGGAAGGTAGGCCTGACTCAAACCTGAAATATGGGAGCTCTCTGTGCAGGAAAGGCCGTTACTGTGTGTACCTAAAAGAGTAGTCAACTGCCAGCTTCACTGCTATCTTCTGCCTGAGCAGTTTACAGAGTTCAAGTGCTATCTTGAAGCTCCTGTGCCCCACTTATTCATCCTCATGAGTGCCTATGCATAAATATTTAATTTCACTTCTATTCAGTGCCAGGTTTGAGGCTTCAAGTTGAGACCCTGTACATGAAAAAACACAGTCACTCATGATTCTGATATTTTTTATATTCTTTTGCCCTTTGACTTATACAAATACATTTATTTAATAAAATCAAATCACTTCATACACACACAGTCTCACTCTGTTTAAGCTCTATTTAAAACATCAATGAAGCAGCTGCCACCCAAAAAAACTCCTTGCCAAGGAAACTGTGGTTTCTTACAGCCCAAGAGCAGCTGTCAAAAGTCAGTCATGCTATGTTTCATTGTATCTTTCAACAGAAGAGGATGGACAAATGAAGAGTTATATCACCAATGGTGAGTGATTGGAATGTAGAGGGGAACAAAGGACCCATCTCTCCATTCAATAAACAACTGTGGGGCATATGGGGTGCAAGAGAAGTTCTCAGAGACTACCAGAAAAAATAGTTGTGGCAGGCCCAGGACCTCTGTGATGGAAACCTCATGCTCCAAGACCAAGACAGTGGAGAGACATGGGTCTGGAAACAAACGTCGATGCAGAAAATAATCCACACACTGAAGGGGATGAAATGAATTCAGGAATTCCAACATGCAAGACTTCTGCTCCTAAGTTGTAGATAGCTTAGTGGAGGAAAGCTGGAAATGAAAGAGACAATTTTCCTGAGACTTGGAATTTTTTCTAAAAGACTTCAGATCATACCGTGTGGTGGAGAATATGGAGAAACCTGGGGTAGAGAATAGGGAGGAACCTAGTTAATCCAATAATCTCCCTCTCCTAAAGTTGTTCTATTTCTCCTGGATCTGCTTCATTGTTGATTGCTTTGTGGTATTTCTTGAGTTCTTCTGTGGGGACAGATTGTCTATACACAAACCCCAATGTTCAAGCTATATAATCAACTTGATTTTATTAGGAGGAGGTGGTAACTATGGAAATAATGAGGTCTTGGGGAGGAGAGTAGTATCTTTATAAACCATGGGGTGAGGAATGAAGGTGGTCTCTCTAAAAGTCAAGGACACAGCCCAAAGTAGGCAGAGAGAGTGCCCTCATTAAAACTGGTCAACTACCAAGATTGCAAACTCCCTGACTCAGCTGTTTACGCAACTCTGTCTTGGGTGTTAGTTATAGCAGCCCCAGACAGAGTTCTGGGAAAGGAAAAAGAAATCTGAATGGTTTGGGTCCTGGGGGATTCAAAGCCTCCTGAGAAGAAGATATCAGGACTAGGGTGCAGGCTGAGTATAGCATCTATATTATTGAGAACTATTAATCTGATGAAAAAAGAGGCAGAAAGTGCGTGGGGTAATTATTCTTTATGTGACTTTAGTATCCAGAAACATTGTTTTGAAAGTCTTCAGTAGCATGTGCTAACCAAAATATAAAGATAATTTTTGTTAATAAAAATGAACTGTTTTTGAGACTTACACATTTTTAAAACCACCTTTGTTCTTTCAGATTTTAATCTTGTCTGAAAAATTTTAAACACTTTTAATAAATGCATTGGGCCAGGAGTAACCCCTGAGCACAGCCAGCTGTGACTCCTACCCAAATAAAAGAATTAAAATAGTAAATAAAAGGCATGAGTCTAGCAAAGAGTTGCAATCTCTACTAAGAAATATTTGCTACATTGTGAATGCAGGTAGAATGCCTGCATTCAACTGACCCAATTTCAATCCCTAGCATCCCATATCGTTAAAATGAGCAATTTATAAATGTACTTCAGTTGAATTATAAGGCTAATTTATTATTCTAATGTGCCAAATCCTTTTTAACATTACAAGGTCAATCATGCATGACATATATCTCAGCACTAAGTTGTTAATAATATTTTATCTTACTAAGTGTTAATATAGATTTTAACAGCCATTACTTTGCTTCCTGTTTGGCTTCCTGTTCCCTACTTTGTTCCATGAGGCAGCAGTGAAGGGGGTGGGTGTGTGAATCCTCAGGTCCTCAGGGAACATCAGCAACATAAGCTGTCTGTACCCACAAAGGGTGGAGCTCATACTGCCCTGTTCTTTAGCACAAAGGGGACATTTTAAATGTCTGCTCCTTCATTTTCCTTTCTTTGATGCCAGGCCATGAGAGGGAAGTGCCATTCTGCCACCATCTATGGCTGGACCTAGAATTTCAGGGGGTCCTTGTGGTCACAGGTGCTCTGGAGAGACAATTTTCTCTCTGACATTGATCAAGGGGCCTCTCTAAATGCCCTGGAAATGCAAAGTTTTAGCCAGGACTGAGACCATTTTGCAATGGTCCTTGCTTCTGCTCTTAGGGAATAATTCAAGCTAGAGAAGATGGGGTCTCACTGTCTGACATCCTGTCTTCAGCCTCTAACCAAAGAATCATCTATTTGAAAGGATACACATAATGGAGAAGTCTCATGTTTGCAGGGAGTGTAGGTGAGGTTCCAGTGATATGTCAAGTTTCATCAGACACAAAGGGAGTGTGAGAAGGCTTCAGTCATAGGTCAACTCTCCTCAGACACAAGAGGACATACACAGGGGAGAAGTCCCACATTTGCAGGGAGTGTGGGAAAAGCTTCAGTCAGATATCAAGCCTCATTAGATACCAAAGAAGTCCTATCTTTGAATCAAAGTTGAATAATGAACAGTAAACATTTCATCATCTACAAAACACAAATGCTACCACCTCAAAACACATTCCATACTTGAGGAGGTGGCCAGAAAAGTATACTGATATCTAGCTTTATTGTTATTTTGCTTGTTTGCTAATAGCTTAATATTCTTATTAAAAAATAAAATAAATGAAAAAATAATAAATGGCCACTGTTTGGTTCTTGTTTGGTTTCCTGTTCCCTGCTTTGCTCTATGAGGCAACTATTAAAGACACCAGCATAACAAAACTGCTCAGAGCACATCAGAGAGGTAAGCTGTCTCTGTCCACGAAGAGTGGAGCCAGAGGAGATAGGGTGCTTGCACACCTCTTCTAGCCAATGAATCCCACCACCACAGTAGAAAAAAACAACTACAAGTGTGACAATGATGAAACAATGCAGGCTAACACCAGGCATAGAGAATGAAAATAGCATATCTGTTAATCCTAAAACTGCCACCACTATTTAGCCTCTCAAAGAAGAAGTTTAGAGAAGAAATAAAGAGGATCCTCATACAAATCAAAGAAAATATGGATCAAGTGGAATGAATCACAAATAAGAATCATAATGATAAAGATAGAAATTAGAAAACTACAAACTGAAATAACAGGACCGAAAAAATAGATAGACAAATGAAAACCTCAATGGAAAGTCTCTTGAACAGAGTTACAGCAGCTGGGTATAGAATCAGTGATGCTGGAAGATGATATGCATAACAACTCCATACAATAGAAGAGTTCGGAAAAGAGTCTTAAAGCAGATGAGCAGACAATGGAAAAAATGCTTAAAGAATGTGAACAGGTGAAAATAAAAGTCTTTGATAAACTCAACAGAAACAGCATAAAAATCATTGGAGTCCCAAAGACCTAGGGAAAAATCCCCAGGAAGAACTAACAGTCAAGGACATCGTTGCAAAGAAACTCCCAGTTCTAAAATCTGCATGCAACCAAATCCTGCATAACCAAATAGTACCAGCTAAAAGAAACACCCCCAAAAGCACCCCAGACACAGCCTAGTCACAATGATGCATCCCACAGATAAGGATAGAAAACTGAAAGCATCAAGATCAAAATGGGAAGTTACATTCAAAGAAAACACTTGCAAAACTCACAAAGAAAGAGAGAGAGAAATTTAATAAACCATATTAGAAATGAAAAGTGGGATATCACTACAGAGAATACAGATATACAATGGGTAATTAGAGACTTCTTTGAGAAACTCTATGCCAAGAACTATGAGAACCTGGAGGAAATGGATAAATTTTTGGACTATCATAATATTCCACAGTTGAATCAGGATGACCTATCATATCTGCATATCTAAACAGTCATAACACTATTGAGAAAAAGTGGTGATCAAAAGTCTTCCCCCGCCAAAAAGCCCAGGCCCAGATGAATTCACTAACGAATTCTTTCAGACCTTTCAAGAGGAAGTACTACCAATTCTTTTCAATCTCTTTCAGGAAATTGAAGAAACGCAAACACTCCCAAATAGTTTTTATGAAGTTAACATCATCCTGATACCAAAACCAGACAGAAATGCTGCAGATCTCTGCCCTCAAAACTACATACCAATATCCCTAATGAATAGACATGCAAAGATCTTCAAGAAAATCATAGCAACTAAGATTCAATGCCTCATCAAGAAAGTCATACACCATAACCAAGTAGGTTTAATTCCAGGAAAGCAAGGATGGTAAAACATATGTGTATCAATCAACATAATACAACCTATCAATGAAAGGAAAAAGAATCATATGATCACATTAATAGATATGGAGAAAGCATTCAATAAAGTCCAACACCCATTCATGATAAAAAAAAATAAACCTCTCAACAAGATGGGAATGGAAGAACTTTTCTCAGTATAGTCAAGGCCATTTACCCAAGCCAATAGAAAATATTATTCTCAATGGAGATCAACTAAAAGCATTTTTTCTAAAATCTGGTACAATGCAAGGCTGTTCCCTCTCATCACTCCTATTCAACATAGTGCTGGAAGTTCTTGCCATAGTAGTTAGACAAGAAACCGATATCAAAGACATTCAAATAAGAAAGGAAAAAGTAAAGCTCTCAATGTTTACAGATGACATGATATTATATTTAGAAAACCCTAAAGACTCTACCAAAAAGCTTCTAGAAAGAGTAGTTCATATAGCAAAGTGACAGGCTAAAAAATTAAGAAGAAAAAACAATGTATATCTTATACAACAATAATGATAGAGAAAAAATGGGCTTTATAAAATACAATCCCATTCACATTATTGCCACACAAACTCAAATACCTTGGAGTCAACTTAACTAAAGAGGTGAAGGATCTATACAAAGAAAATGACAAAACCCTGCTTCAAGATATAAAAGAGGACACATGGATATGAAGACACATACCGTGTTAATGGACTGGGAAGATTAACATAATTAAAATGGCAATACTACCGGAAGCATACACACACACACACACTCTCACACACACACACACA
>PVKC010034749.1:0-13621 GCA_004027635.1 Crocidura indochinensis
CGAGTACGAGCATTGGTGCAAACAGACTCAGGTGCAGAGGAAGCGCGACGAGGAGCTCGCCAAGTCCATGGCCATCTCCCTGTCCAAGATGTACATCGAGCAGAACGCCTGCTCCTGAGCGGATGGGGGGCCGGGACGGCACCCCACCGGGACTTGTGTTGGGAGAAGGGTCCTCCGACCTCGCCTCGGGGCGGAATAGCACTTTTGCCACTTGGAAGTCGCTTGGCTGGCTGTAGGGGGAATGCCTTAATCATGTGTCTGGAATGTGTCCCTCCCCGAGAGCTGAAAAGGTGGCCGGGCACCCCAGTGATGCGGCTCCTGAGAGCTTCGGGTGATCCTACTGCTATTTATAATTTGCTTGTATAAAAGTTCGCGCTATTCATTCGCAAGCTGATTTCCTCACAGTGTAAAACGGGCTCATTCCTGGTAATTCTATTTTCTATAAAGTTGTATTTTTGCACAACGTTTTTTTAAGGAAAAGAAAATACCGATGTATGTTCACTTATCACAAGTACAAACGGCTTTTCGGCCTCTATCCAGAGAAGTGCTTTAAAATGAAAAAAAAAAATTTATCGTTCTTTGGAACAGAGTTTGTGATTTAGCGATTGTTTTATGTTTATGTTGCATTAGGACATGGTAGACCATTATTTCAAGTGGATTTTTTGATGAGTCCATGTAGCTAGTTGATTAGGCCCATTCCTTTTTGATGCAACTTGTTTTGGATATCACTATTTTCCTAGAAATGGTCGCTCTTTTAGAATGGAAATACTCTAAAGGAAGATTGCGGGCAGGATCTCCTTCTTTCTGGGTAGTACCAGTTCTTACTTGAATGAAAGTCTGATGATTTGCTAATGGCAGAATGATTTCTCTTTGGTTAATGTTTCAATTGCCTGGTGCTCTCAGTGGTATTTTTTTTTTTTAATTTAAATCTTTCATTTTGTTCTAAAGGAATTTTAGCATAGTATGAAATTTTGTGATAAGGTATTAGCCTCCTGCTTTATATAGCTGCTTGGATTCAACTGAGAGACTTTAAAACTGATAGCATAAATGCCTCAGATCAACAACCATGGCAGTTATTTCACAGTGGGAGAATACTTTCTTAATATTTTTTTTTTCTTTTAAATTCTCTCAAAAAGGCAAACTAGGATTGCCCTACCTATGTAAAAAATAAATATCTGTAAACAGAGCTTGTATGGTTTGCTGGGTCAAACAATGTTTCCAATCTAAAATCTTGTCTCATTTCCACTTTAACTACTTTTAGTCATATTTATTATTAAAGTAATGCAGTTTGTACTTTTTTATTTTGTAATATGTTGTGATTTTTTTTTGGTACAATACTGTATTTGTACAATAGAGCAGTTGTCAGCTGATGGAATGAATGAATAAATGGATACTTTTACAAAGTCTTTTTTGGCTAAAGTGGTTTTTAAATTCTAAGGTGACATCTGTAGGAATCTTTGTATGTGCACAGGTCTTTTTTTTTTAAGATGTGTGTAGATGTCAAAAAATGAGGTTTGAGTTCTATTATGAACAGGAGAAGATAATTGTTAGTAATTTAAAGGGATAAGTGTTGATAAACGTTAAAGACAGAAATTCAAGAAATTGCTTTTACCTTTTCTAATTGTTTTTTCCTGTAACAAATTAGCTGCTGAGCAGGGGACTGCTAGTATTGTATTAATCAGCATTGCCCAATGGTGCTGTCCCAGTCACTCTAGCATAGATTTTAATGGGTTACTGACTAACCGAAACATCTGACCAAGAGAACTTTAATTTTAAGAGGTGTTCATCATATTTATTTGAGAAATGCCCTTGCATATTGAATAATGCTGGCTGATGTTTAATTGTAGTTAACAAGTACATGTTTTTTATTTCCCTGTTTTGTCTAGATGTCAGGCACAAGGTTTTATTAACTTTTTTGGGAGGCTGCCATTGGTTAGTTACCAGGGAAAGACAAAGGTTTCAATGTTAACTAATATACACCTCGGGTTTTTAAGTAAGAATCAAATTTGCTTCCTGGCTTTGAGAGAAAATATTCTTTGATATATGTTGTCCTAACTAAAGCGAAGTCCACCCCTTTGTTGCGCCGTTAGAATCGTAATATTTGGAGGTGCTAAATTTACACAAGTTAATAATTTTCAGCTCCCAAAAAGCATATAATTAAAATAGGTTCCCTTATCAGGGGTCCTCAAACTTTTAAACGGGGCCAGTTCACTGTCCCTCAGATCGTGGGAGGTCGGACTATAGTAAAAACAAAAACTACGAACAAATTCCTATGCACACTGCATATATCTTATTTTGAAGTGAAGAAACAAAATGGGAACAAATACAGTATGTGGCCCGCGGGCCGTAGTTTGAGGACCACTGCTTTAGATTGTGGGTTTCTACTTTTCCTTTTCAAATACTGAACGAAGTCCTTGATTTTCATAAGGGAAGATTCTTTTGGGGGGGGGGCACTGTTTGGCTCGCAGTGCTCAGGGGGTTACTCCTGGTTCTGCTCTCAGAAATTAATCCTGGTAGACTCTGGTGACCAGATGGGGTACAGGAGATTGAAGCTGGGTCTGCCACATACTAGGCAAATGCCCTACTTGCTGTGCTACCTGGCCTACAGGAAGATGCTTTTCGATACAATTGCTGGATTCTAAGACTTGCCCTCAGGTTTGTTTAGGGCTTTTCCATCTTTTTATGACTTAATTTTTTGTTTATATGGTCTATTTATTTTGGCTTTGGGGTAGAGCTCAGGGCTTACCCCTGGTGGTGTTTGAGTGCCAGGAATCAAAGCCGGGTTGGCTCTGTGTGTGTCTTGTGCAAGGCAAGTATCCATAGTACTATCACTCAGGCTTCAGTTATTCATTTTAAAGAAATGTTTTAGGGACCTGTAAGAGCACAATCCTCAGCTAAGCATGGTTGTCTTCCTTGACAATGTGCACCAGAAGGGTGTTGCCCAAATACTGCTCATCCTCCATAAATCCCCCACGTTTCATAATGAGGTCTCACCTTCCCGTTCAATGTTCTCTACTGCCATACCACTTTTATATATACTAGTAGCAGTCCTGGATCACTGAAGACTTGAACAGTTAAAGGGATGGAATTGTGACTTAACTTTTAATTTTACAAATGTATTAAATAGGTAATTTCCTTGAGATACTCTTATGGGTTCAAAACTTGGGAAAACTTCGTTCACTGAGTGCAAGTTCCTTATCATTTACTCCCTACCTCGTAAACGATGATGAGAGAAGATAAAAATCTAACTAAATTCAACTAGTATGTGCACTCAGTTGAGACAGTATGAAAATCATATAAAGGGCTAGAAGTATAGCTCAAAGGGCTAGTGTGTACATTTTGCATGCAGGAGACCTGGTATTCCTCCGAATCAGCATAGCCTCCAAGTGATACGACAGGAGCAATTCACAACCACCACTGGATGTGACCACAAAAAATTTTAAGTACATAGATATTAGGACTATTAGTGTGCATTTGATCTTAGAGAGCTAAAATGGATGTAAAATATATATATATATTATATATATATACATAATATATACATATTATTTGGGCAACACCCTACTGGTGCACATTGTCAGGGAAGACAACTATGCTTAGCTGAGGATTGTGCTCTTACAGGTCCCTAAAACATTTCTTTAAAATGAATATATATATACATTATATATATTATATACATACATATATATATATATATATACATCCTTATATACATACATATGTATATAAGGATTTAGAGATAGTCTAGTAGAAAAGGCACTTGCCTTGAACAGCTGACCAGGGTTCTATCTCCAGTACCACATATGGCTCCCCAAGCATCTCCAGGAGTGATTCCCTGAACATTCAGGAGTATATCCTGAATAGGACTATTAATGTGACTTTTTTGGATTACTAGTTTATGAAAATGTAAAATTGTCTAGTGCTTAACCATGGGTCTCAAACTCAATTTAACTGGGGGCTACAGGAGGCAAAGTCGGGGTGATCCTTGAGTGCAAAGTCAGTAGTAAGCCTTGAACATTGGGGGGTGTTACCCAAACAACTAAAACAAAACAAAACAAAGATTCCTCGAGGGCAGGGCCACAAAATGTTGTATGGAGGGCCATCAGTTTGAGATCCCTTAAACATGGCAAAACCTAAATGCTTCAGCCTCTTGTTCTTTGTTTGTTTGGGGGTCTGTATTCAGCAGTTCTTGGGATATACTCCTGAATGTTCAGGGAATCACTCCTGGAGATGCTTGGGGAGCCATGTGTGCTGGATATAGAACCCTGGTCAGCTGTTCAAGGCAAGTGCCTTTTCTACTATAGCTCTAAATCCTTATATATATATACACACATATTACATCCATTTTATCTCTCTAAGATCAAATGCACTCATTCTAATTGTACTAAGTAATAAAAGACCTCTTGTAAGTAGCATAAGGATATATATATGAGATGTTTTAACTTTCTTTTTATACTTATGGCCCATATGCTCATTGACATAATTTGCATAAGATAAAGAGCCTTTACTCTGAAATGACATCTTCTATGGGGGGACAAAATGACGTATGCTTCCTAAAAATAACAGAATTGATAAGCATGGCTTTTGTGTGTGTTCCTAGGTTTTAATGCTTTTTTATATCCAGGATGGAAAAAAAGATTTTTCATCATTTTCTTTTTGATCCACACCTGGCTGTGCATAGGGTTTATTCTAGACTGCTTTGCTCAGGGATTACTCCTGTCTGGAACAAGGGACCAGATTGGGTGTGGGGGAGGTCAAGGATAGAACCCACAGTCAGCCTTGTGCAAGGCAAATGCTTTGTAAGGGCAGCTGTACTATTCTGTCCTTGTCTTTTTTCTGGCCTGAATCTTCCATTACTTTTGTTGTTGTTTTGGGGCCACACTGAACAACGCTCAGCCTTTTCTCCTGCCTCTTTGCTTAGAAATTATTACTGGTGATGCTCTGGAGACCATATGGAATGCCAAGGATTGAATCTGGCTGGCTGGTTACAAGGCAAATGCCCTATTTTCTGTATTATCTTTCCAGTCCGCTCATTAACTTTTATCATCTGTTTTTCTCTTTGCCTAAAAGATGAGAAAGTTAAGTTTTGGATTTTATCTTGGTATTCAGTGTGCTCGTTTGGAGGAAAAAGCAGAGGAGAAGAAACATAGGTTTTAACTGGATAAATTCAAGAGCATGTACGTCAAATGTGTTACATGTTCACGTTTCACAGTTGTCACATGAGATCCTAAGTTCACATTATACTATATATAGATATATGTTTGTTTGTTTGTTTGTGTTTTTTTTGGGGGGGGTTTGGGCCACACCCGGTGACATTCGGGTTACTCTTGGCTATGCATTCAGAAGTCGTTCCTGGCTTGGGGGACCATATGGGGCACCGGGGAATCGAACTGCGGTCCGTCCAAGGCTATCGCAGGCAAGGCTGGTACCTTACCTTTAGCGCCACCGCCCGGACCCCCATATGTTTGTTTTATATATAGACATTTATATCTGTCTCCCTGGTAATATAGCTATCTCAAAGAAAAAATGAGAAATGAGATGACATTTCAATTTTATCCCCCAACGATACTAAACTTAAAGGTGGAACCAGAGTAGTAGATAAGGTACTTCCACAGATCTGGGTTCAATTCCTGGCACCTCATATGATCTCCCATCCCTGGCAGGAGTACCTTACCTTGAGCACAGAGTAGAGATAGGACTAAGTCTTGAGCTGGGGGCTGGGTGGTGGCGCTGGAGGTAAGGTGCCTGCCTTGCCTGAGCTAGCCTAGGACGGACCACGGTTCGATCCCCCGGTTTCCCATATGGTCCCCCAAGCCAGGAGCAACTTCTGAGCGCATAGCCAGGAGTAACCCCTGAGCGTCACCTGGTGTGGCCCGAAAAAACAAAAACAACAGCAACAACAACAACAAAAAAAAGGACTAAGCCTTGAGCATATCCAGGTGTGTCCCCTCAAAAAGAAGCCAAAACCAAACTAAACTTAATAGGCCTAGACAATGTATGTCCCCCACTGAACACTTGTATTCCTGCATCAAAGCCAGTACCCAGGATGATAAATGCTCAGTAAATATGTGAGTGATGGAACATATATGAAGGGGCCGGAGTGTTAGCACAGTGGTAGGGCATTTGCCTTGCACACGGCTGACCCAGGACGGACACCGGTGTTCGATCCCCGGAGTCCCATATGGTCCCCCAAGCCAGGAGTGATTTCTGAGCACAAAGCCAGGAGTAACCCCTGAGAGCTGCTGGGTGTGGTCAAAAAAGAAAAGGAAGAAAAGAAAAAATGTGTGTGTGTGTGTGGGGGGGGACTTATATGAGCTTTGGTAAGTATTTAGTTGATGGATTTGAAATTAAATAAAAAATGATTTGACTCAAACCCCCTAGGATTAGCACAAAGTTTATGTTAAAATTGAAAGTTTTTAAAAGGTTGAATTTTATATTGTGGGAATATAGATTTGAAACTGAACATTAGAATAGAATGGTCTTTGTGTCACCTTTATATCAGTCTTAAGAAGTGAATCCAGAAAAGAAAATGTTACAGTAGAACCTCCAGGGCCTGGTAGATGGCCCAGTGAGAGGCCCAAGTTCAATATCCTATACTGTATATTCTGTGCTCCACTGCGAGTGATTCCTGGGCACAGAGCCAGAGGTACCCCAGCTCTAGTACCTTTGGGTGTGATGTGAATACCCCTCTATGAAAAACTAAAACACTTTTTGAAAAGCTTTTGGCACATACTTGGCAGCTTGGGAGTTATTTTTGATGAAGTGCTGAGGATGGGAGGAGATATCAGGATCCTATAGTGGATTGGACTGAGGGACCCACTTGCAGAGCATGTACTCAGCCTTTTGGCCTATCTCTCTGGCCCACAGAATAACGTTGTTAAAATACTTCAAGAAATCATCATCTGTGGTACATTTATTTGTACCTTAGAATATGTGGGTTTTAACCTTCCCAAGTGACTGAAGGCAGGATGCTGGTACCAATTGCTGAGCCTGACAATTCCTTTTTACTCTTAACAGCACCCAAATTTCTGTGCCAAAACTTTTATCTTTGTGTCTTTATGTTTTCCTGCTTCCCCCACATTCTTATTGTTCTCAGACTTCCAGTTCTAATTCACTGTTAGGATTTCCCGTATTGTTAGTCAATTCATAAGAATTGACTAATTTGATGTTTGTTTTTGAGCCATACCCAGCAGTGATCCGGGCTTACTCCTGGCAAGGCTTGAGGAAATTATATATGGTGCAGGGATTGCAAGGCAATAGCCTTACCAATGATATTATCTCTGCCCCCTGCGCACCCCCGTAGTTGATTATTATAATAGGAAATGGGCTTCCAAATTGGGTAGGATGTGTTAGTACAAATAAGCTCCAGCTTTAATTTTAGGTCAGCCAAAGAACCTTCTGCCTTAGTTTCTTTTGCTTTCCTTTTTCTCCTTTCTTTTCATGTCCTGTCTTATTCTTTTTTTTTTTTTTTTTATTGGCTGGTGGTTTTCTGGAAATACCAAATTTGCACCTAAGAGATCTCTTGATGTATGCAGCGGCATATTAACAAAAGTGAAAACAGTTGGGTCTAAACTATCTTAATCCTCAACACTGGAGTTGACTACTCATTAATTTTGCTCCCTCTCTTCTGCTGTGTGTATACCTTTCCAGCAGTTGTCTTCAACCACCAGCCTATGAAAAAGTATAGGTGTAGAAAGGCTTAGTTCTAAGTGTTAGTCTGTGGACTGGTATGTAGGAGAGGCTCCCATCTGCAGGTTTGAAAAGGTTGAATGCTGCTTTACAGCATATACCTACAATTGTCTTCCTTTTCTGCATATGTAGTTTTACTTCTTGATTATATTATTGTTTTGGGTGTGTGGAGGTTGCTTGTTTTCCTTCTGTGGTATAGGAATCAAACCCAGGGTCCCATCCATACAAGTAAGTACCTGCCCACTGAGTCACATCCCAAACCATGGCTATGCACTTACATATTTGCATGTAGTGCTCTGGCCCACCACGATGTTAGTTGGGAGGAAATTCGAAATCAGATTTTCATAGCAACCTCTAACTTTTGGTGCATGTAAGATAGAATAAATGATTGTTTATGTTGGGTCTATATATATATGCATATATTTATATATATTTATATATGTGAATATATTTATTTTTGGTTTGGGGACACACCTGGTGGTGCTCAGAGGTTATTCCTGGCTCTGCACTCAGCAATTGCTACTGTGGGCTCAGAGGACCATATCAGGTGTGACAGATTAAATCTAGCTAAGCCATGTGCAAAGTAAGTGCCCTATTCGCTGGCCTGATTGCTCTTTTAAAGTTTCATCTCCCCAAATTACAACTAACAAACTTTAAAATGTGATTAGGGTGACAGGTGAAGATGGTGGGGTGGTGGGAAGGAACATGGACTTAGTGCTACAATATTAAAATTTAACTATCAATTACTTTGTAAATCACAGTTCTTTAATTAAGACATTAAAAAAATTAAATAGTAAAAAAATCATCTCTCTAATACTTTAATGTGTCTGTGCTATTTATATCTAAGTGGAAAATAAGTTTTCCTTATCCTTGCCTTTTCTTTCCACTAGAATGAAATAATCTTGTTGACAAGTACAGCTGAGTATATTCAGCATGTACCCTGCCTGAATTTGCTGACAAATACAAAAGAAAGACAGCTTGAAAAAATGTCATCGAGAGATGTGCATTTTATATTTTAAAGTAGTTAAATTCAAACCCCTCCTGGCCCTACCCCACTTCTAGCATTTCATACTTTGAAGTCAAATGATTTGGGCAAGAGTTTATGCTCAGAGAATTGGCAGTATGCAGAGATCTGTCCCTGATGATGTACACTTGAAGTAATGAGTGGGTCGAAACATTCCAGTTAGATTAGAAATTGTCTGAACCATTTTAGGAATGGGCAGTGTGCTCTCTTTGCCTGGATCTTCAAGGTAAGAAAGAGTGGTGTGCAAATGAGGTCATTGTGATGGGAATTTATACCAAGGTGTCATGTAACGCCCCTGCAGCCAGTTTGTAAAATAAACTCAAATCAGGCTTTCCGCTCGAAAGACAAACAGGAAACACTCACACTTTTTGTTTCTTGCAGTGAAATATAAGCTCTGCTGATGATGTCATGGGAATGAGGGATGCAGAGGAAAGGAGTTAGGAAAATGTTATTTTGCTGTCACTTCACTGCCTTTGGCATCTCTGGAAAGTGCCAGTAAACAGTGATGCTTTTTTACCATACAAATAAGTCATGCTTGAAACAGAAACAATACCTGGAATTGAAATATCTTCTATAGATTTCTAGACTAAAATTTTAAAAATACGTTGAACTTTTTTGTATGATTGATGCCAAGGATTGAGCCCAGGACCTCTCTCACGGGCTATGCGAGCAGTGTCAGACATTTTTTGGGTTGGTGGCAGGCTCACCCTGCAGTGCTCAAGGTTTATTCCTGGGTCCAAGAATCACTCCTGGCATTGTTTGGGGGACTAGATACTGTTCTGAGCTGGAATCAGGGTTTGAGCATGTAGAGGGCAAGTACCCTAACCTCTATATTATTCATCAAGCCCCAAATTGCCAAACTTTTCAATATAAAAGTCATTCTTGGAAATTTTTTTAAATTATTGTCTTTTCCTATAAGGGTTGCTAGGAGAGGCTAGCACTTCACTGAATTGTGACCATTAGCAGAAAGACAGCTTTAGAGATTCTTCTATAAAGGACTGGTTTCTATGGGACTAGACAGTGCACTTCTAGTAGTCAGTCTCATAAAAGTAATTTATTAGCTCCTTCTGAACCGTTCCCAAAAGAGCAGTTCAGGTTGGCAGGGCAGCTCTATTCCATAGAATCACTCCCAGACACAATCATAGGGTCACACACTAGGACAATGTGTGTGTGTGTGTGTGTGTGTGTGGGGGGGAACAGTTCTTGGTAAGGAGAAGAGATGTCACTTCAATTCTCTTGATTGTTGACTAGAACTTTGTCACCTGGTTTCTTCTCCTTGGAAAATGTCCTGACACCAGAAGAAGAGGAGATGACTTCTGGCAATAAATAAATAAAAATAATGAAAAATAAATGGAATCTTTCCCAAATCTTGGTTTAAGGTTAATATATCCTTAAGAGGTCTAACAGTGAAATATCTGAGAATAAGGTCAGTTAGATGCATCAACTTGCTTGGCATCATAAAGATATAAAAATGGAGTTGAGATTAGTGAGAATAGTTATAGAAATCTGTTGCCATAGTGTAAACTTCCTTATCAGTTCCTCAACATTGTACTAGCCCCGGGTTAACCAGACGCAGATGCGGAGCCTTCCATGTTTCCAGAGGCAGCATTTTTCCTATTTCCTTTCCATTCTTAATTGTTTGTCAGTATATCAGAAATACCTTTAGAGTCTGACTGCTAGCCAACACAAGCTGTTGTTTTATTTTTTTTCTTTTTAAAGAACAATGTATATAAAACGCTTTCCTTTTTAGGGTTTTAAAGATCTTGCTTCTTCACTATATTACTAGTTTTACTCCTCCCCTCCTTTTGTGCTTATTTTTCTTCTATGTGGTCCTGCTAGTTTTTCTCTTTAAAATACTTTTAGATGATCTTATTTTGTTTAAAATTGGGTGCTCTTCACTAATATTTACTGATTTACCAAGTCTTGAATGGGAAATGACTAAATATCACCCAACCCCGAACAAAGTGGGGATCTGGGGCGAGAAAACATCGTGAATGAATGCTTTGTGGGCTAGAAACTGCGTGGAAGGTTCAGATTTAGAATTTAGGGATGAGATTTAACCTCTGAAATTAAGGTTAATAAGAATCATCACCCAAGGATCAAAGAGCCAACTCTAGATAACCAAGTCAAGGTGGACAGGAAAATGTTGAGAATTGGGAAGAGTGCAAGGAGTACAGCTCTTGACGTGCATGTTGGCAGGTACTGTGGTTTGATCCCTGGCATTGCATCGGATCTCCTGAGTACTGCCAGGGTTCATTTCTGAGTACAGAACCAGGAGTAGCCCCAGAGCACCTCTGGGTATTGCCCAAATGTTCCCCTGACTCCCCAAAGAAGATATTGAGGAGGTTCTCCTGCCACAAGCATATCCTTAGTAAGAATAAATGGAAAGCATCAACTGTGAAGAAAACCTTGACTTACTCAGGATTCATCAGTATACAAATCCATCACCTATTGATTTCATTAACACTGTTTTGTATCTGCCTACTCTGTGGCAGTTATCACAAAGGGTGGCAGTCTAAGTAATATCTAGAGGAAAAAGAGCCAAGAAACAATGCATGGGTCAAAGTTGTTTTTACTTCTTTGCATGAGACGGTGCTCTGGGCAGGCTACACTAATATGATGAATAGAGAAGAAAATTTAAGCAAAGTACTAGAAAATAGGCAAATGCCCATTTAATAATTTCTGTCTGCCTGAGAATTATAGAGACTGTCCAGTTAATAAGTAAACTCACAGGCTTTGTGGTAATAGAGCTTAGTCATTGGAAGCTATAATAAACCTATCGTGCTAACAAATTCTTGAGCTCTTGAGAGAGAAAATAATAAAGTTGGCTGGGGTTCAGATCTTGTCTGAACCACTGTAAGCATGGTGACCTTGAGTAATTTAGGTAACCTCTTTAACTCTGTTTCTTCATATTTATATAATAAAAATAGTTTGTCATTTGTTTCAGAAGGTTGTAAAGATTCACTTAGAAATAGTACTAAAGGGCCGGAGTGGTGGCACAAGCGGTAAGGCATCTTCTGCCTTGCCTGTGCTAGCCTAGGACGGACCATGGTCTCCCCAAGCCAGGAGTGATTTCTGAGCACATAGCCAGGAGTAACCCGGAGTGTCACCAGATGTGGCCCCAAAAACAAACAAACAAAAATACTAAAAGCATATATCTCAAGCATAGAGTTAGTATGAGGTGAGTTAGTGGTTTCTATAATTTTCTTTTGAATGACAAGTCTAGTAATGTTTAGCTTTGCTTTCAGATTTAATCTTGATTTTCTATTTATATTTACTTAAATGCTCTTTTAGTAGTGATCACTAGATTTGTATATAATTTCTTACTGTTTATTAATAGTATATTTTCCTTATCAGGGAAATACTTTACTTTTTTTTTTACTGCATTGCATGTTTGATACCAAAATCTTATTTTAAAACTTAACTTTTTTTTAAGTGATTTTATTTCTATTTTTATTTCTTCTTGGTTTTCAGACCATATCTGTTGGTGGTCAGGGCTTACTCTGGATCTGCACTCTGGTTTCACTCTGGATGGGGTTCTGGAGACCATATAGGGCGACGGGAATTGAATCCATTTTGGGCTATGTGCAAAGCAAGCACCCTACCTGCTGTACTATCTCTCTACTCCCCCCCCGGAAGTTTATTTAAAAATTATAAATTAGCTTGCATTTTTGATATTTATCTGTCTTCCTTTATTCAGTACAGGTCAATTGGCTCCATTTGCTTCAAAATATAAGCAAATGTGGTTTGTTACCATTGGCTCTTTGCTCAGGGATTTTTTGGCAGTGTTCTGAAAACTTTATGTGATACTGAGGGTTGAACAGGGGCCAGCTGCATGCAAGTCAAGCTCCTTAACACCTATTGTCTCGTTCTGTTCCCTATTATATTCACTCAAGGGAAAATTGCATAATATGTGGAGTATTTATAGGTAATTTTGTTGTTGTTGTTATTTCTGGGCCATACCTAGTGATGTTCGTGCTCAAGAATTATTCCTGGTGGACTTGGGGGACCATATGGAAAGCCAGGGATCAAACCTAGGTTGGCCATATATAAAGCAAATGCCCAACTGCTATACTACTACTCTGAACCCCAAGGTAAATGTTTTTAAATGAAGACTTTTTCTTATGTTTGTGATCATTTAACAATTATTTTAAAATAGTGATAATTTTTTAGTTCAGACTATTTTCAAATAAAAACATTTTAAATTAGAATTATTTTTCAGGGGCCCGGGAGATAGCATGGAGGTAAGGCGTTTACCTTTCATGCAAAAGGTCATCGGTTCGAATCCCGGTGCCCCATATGGTCCCCCGTGCCTGCCAGGAGCAATTTCTGAGCATGGAGCCAGGAGTAACCCCTGAGCACTGCCGGGTGTGACCCAAAAATCCAAATAAATAAATAAATAAATAAATAAAATAAATAAAAAAAAGAATTATTTTTCAAAGGTATTTATGAACCAAGTCACCTGAACTTTCCTTTTCATTTGTTCTTGGCTTTGCTGGCTCTTATGCATTCCCTGGACTTATTAGAGCATATGAAGTGCTTACGAATCTCAATATAATAAAACCCATTAATGCAAATCCACCTTATTGTTCTGCATAAATTTGCTGATTCTGTATACTTGGAGTCAGTCAATTTTAGATTTAAAAGATTATGTTTTTTAAGGAAGGAACTAAGTGATCCTTTCTTATTATGATAAAATATTTCAACATGTGGATTTGCTTTCAGTTTAAAGATCTCTGGGAAGTAGGACTCAACAGCTCTTTTATTTGCCTCTGAGAGATAATCTAGATGACATAATAGGGGTGAAAGTGGAATTTTGGGTAGAATGTGATAGAGTGAGATTTGGACTATTTTTGTAAACAAATGGGACTGAAGGACAGACATTCTTGTAAGATATGAAAACACATT
>PVKC010034750.1:0-13646 GCA_004027635.1 Crocidura indochinensis
AAAAAAAAAAAAAAAAAAAAAGATTTCACACCTGGCAACGCTTGGAATTGGGGTCTTGTGGGATGCCAGGGATTAAACTCTGGTTAGCTGAGTGCAAGGGAATGGCCTACCAGCTGTACTGTCTGTGGCCCCTCTATTTTTATTTTTACTATACTAGAGACTTGGAAGGCATTCCAGATTTAGACAAAATTTTTTTTTTATAAACACCCTGAATTTGTTACTGTAGGCTATAGGGAGGCCTCTATTGGTTTGTTTGCCATGTTAAAATTTTCAAAGTACTAAGTGAACTTGCTATCAGGAATGGGGAAGGGACCTCTGAAGTTGCATTTTGTAAATTCAGATAAATGATAAATGATGAAACTGATTTGAGAGCTAGGCAAAGGAGCCTAATTAAGGAAGGAGGAAGAAGAAAGTAGTGTGGATTTTGTGGGAAGATAAAGATCCTTCAAGATGGGATCTTGAATCTCTGTATAGTTAGTGGTAACCTGGAGGCACTTTCTACGGGCGGTCCTGCATTTTCTTTAATCCAAAAAATCTGTGCCTTTCTTTCACCCTTATTGCAGGTGACTGTAGAAAGACACGTCTTGTCTGAGTGAGAAATTGCCACACACAGACTGGGAACATGGGAGGGTCTTTATTTTTGTTTTGTGGGGAGGTCTTAACATTCTGTATCTGAAAAATAAATTTGGTCTTCAAATCCAACTTGGAGAGAAATTGTAACTTAAGTACCCAATACCTCTGTTTGTAAATACTATGTTCTTAAAGTTCTGAAAACAAAATGGTTACATATATATTTGGGAATGGCTTATGGGAGTAAATATTAAATACCTCACAGTTTTGGTTGCTTAGAGCAATGTTGAAGGACATAGTTTGCATATGGTTTAGCCTCTGGTTCTTACTGCTGCCAGATCTGAGGTTGTACTGTCAAATAATGTATATATATATATATATATATATATATATATATATATTTTTTTTTTTTTTTTGGTTTTGGGCCACACCGGTGACGCTCAGGGGTTACTCCTGGCTATTCGCTCAGAAGTCGCTCCTGGCAGGCACGGGGGACCATATGGGGAACCGGGGGATGGAACCACGGTCCGTCCTAGGTTAGCACAGGCAAGGCAGGCACATTACCTCCAGCGCCACCGCCCGGCCCCCCAAATAATGTATTTTTACTGTACTGTTACGGCACAAAAGTTTATATTTTTTCCCCTTAATGCTTAGGATTGAGTGGAGGGCCTTACATATGCAAAGTAAGAGCTCTACTTCTAAGCTACCTCCCTTGAAAAACAAAAACAAAACTTGGTTACAGTTGTAACTTTGATTCTTGCATCAAGGTAGGTACATTTCAGTCACCTGCCAGCTTTGTATCCCAGCTAATATAGCTTCTTGACTACATAACATTATGTTACATTCTTGGCTGCATGGATGGTACAAACATCAGTTTGTCCCAGCAGTCCTGGTCTAGTACAGGTTTCTGAGAGAAATAAAATGATGTGAATATAGGAGAGTTCCAGCTTCCTTAAGGCAAGTATTTCCTTCTATCCCCTGTACGCTTCCTAGCGTCTCTGAATCTTGTAGAGGCTGGGGGAGCGAGTGAGAACATGTAAATACCCATAGTAGTTGTTTGTGGTCTAAGTACCAAACTGCTGCTTCTCTATCTAAAGTGGAGTAGAAACCTTGTCTCTTTCTGTAAGGATCAGTTGGCACACCCTGGTGAAATTAACATACAATACATTTGAAAGCTTCCTGTGGGTTATCCTGAGAGATGTTTTTAATAGTCTGACATATTTAAAAAATCTGAATTGTTCAATTAAACCTTGCGGAATTTAAATTTTTTTTGGTGGCCATTAGAACTCTAGCATAGTATCATATATAATGTGAACTATTCCCATCCTCTCACCCTCTTTTGTTACCTCTGTGTCTGTAATGGTTTATTTTTTTCTGGTTTTTGGGCCACACCTGGTGACGCTCAGGATTTACTTCTGGCTATGTGTTCATAATTTGCTCCTGGCTTGGGGGACCATATGGGACCCTGGGGGATCGAACCGAGGTCGGTCCTGGGTCTCATGTGCAAGGCAAATGCCCTACCGCTGTGCTATCACTCCAGCCCCTGTAATGGTTTCTTGAATCCAATTTCAGATTTCTTTTTTTTTTTTTTTTGGGTGACATTCAGGGGTTACTCCTGGCTATGTGCTCAGAAATCACTCCTGGCTTGGTGGACCATATGGGATACCAGATGATTGAACCTCGGTCAGTCCTAGGAAAGTGCCGGCAAGGCAAACCGCCTTACCACTCTGCCACCACTCTGGCCTTGATTTCAGATTTCTTGAAATAGAAAAATATGTAGGCATAAGTTAGAGTATTTATAGTGACATGCAGGATTTCAGATTAAGATAGAACTCTTTTCTTTGTTTGTTTGAGCTACATCTGGCAGTGTTCCGGACTTTTCTGGCCATGGTGGTGCTCAGGAGACCATATCTGGTGCCAAGGATCAAACATGGGTTCAGGGTTCTCAAACTCAATTTGTCTGGGGGCTGCAGAAGGCAAAGTCGGGGTGATCCTTCAGTGCAAAGTCAATAGTAAGCCTTGAACATTGGAGGGGGTGACACAAACAACTAAAACAAAACAAAACAAAAAGAGATTCCTCTAGGGCAGGGCCTCAAAATGTACAGAGGACCGGAAATGGCTCGCGGGCTGCGAATTTGAGACCCCTGGGTTAGATGAATGCAAAGCGAGTTCCCTACCTACCTACTGTACTCTTGCTGTGCCCCCGTATTATACAACTTTTTTTTTTTTTTTTTGGTTTTTGGGCCACACCCAGTGATGCTCAGAAGTCGCTCCTGGCAGGCACGGGGGACCATATGGGAACCGGGGGATCGAACCGTGATCCGTCCTAGGCAAGGCAACAGGCACCTTACCTCCTGCGCCACCTCCCAGCTCCCAAGTATTATACAACTTTTAAACACAGTATTTGTTGGATTTCCATTTCAGAGTAGACCACCAAAACGACATTTTTGGATGTGGTAGGTTGGGCCACACCTGATTTTGGGACCCAGGTTTGATCTTTAGTATCCTATGTGGTCCTCAAGCAACACTAGAAGTGATCCCTGAGCTCTGCTGAATGTAGTATCCCACCAAGCAAACTAAGATTTAAAAGAATTACATAGCCTGCTTAAATTCAAGCTGGTAACCTGGTCCCGTATTTGAGGAGTGGAACTCCTCAGGTCTGTCTCTGTCCTTTAGGGTGGACTTATTTTAGTTTTCTCATTGTGGTATCTAACTTGAGAAAAAGATTTCGATAGCTTGGTAAAATACACGCTTTGCTTATATGAGGCTCTGGGTTCAATCCCTAGCATTACTTCTCCAAATCTTTTTTCAGTTTTGTTTCAGTATGGGGGATTCACTTGGGTTGACCAAGAGCAAGGCAAGACCTTTCCTCTTTCACCATCTCTCTGATCCTCCCACCAAATCTTAATTATTATTTTTTTTTTTGGTTATTTTTTGGCAACACCCAGCGATGCTCAAGAGTTATTTCTAGCTCTGCATTTAGAAATCAATCCTGGCTCTGTTGGGGTTACCATATAGGATGCAAGGGATAGAACCAGGTTGACTGTGTGAGGCAAATACCCTATCTGCTATGCTAGGACTTTGGCTCCCTGGCCCAAAATTTTAAACTCTTATCTTGGTGAAATTTTAATATTAAAATTTGTGCGATGACCTACTAATAGTCTGGCATGTTTATTTTGAGCTAAAGGTGAAAGATACAGAAGATAACAGTAAGGTGGGTGAAAATGTTTAATAATGTTTTATTCATTAAGATTTAGCCAACATTGGGCCTGGAGAGATAGCACAGTGGCGTTTGCCTTGCAAGCAGCCGATCCAGGACCAAAGGTGGTTGGTTCGAATCCCGGTTCCCCATATGGTCCCCTGTGCCTGCCAGGAGCTATTTCTGAGCCGACAAGCCAGGAGTAATCCCTGAGCACCACCGGGTGTGGCCCCAAAACCAAAAACCAAAAAAAAAAAAAAAAAAGATTTAGCCAACATAAGCATTTTTTATGCCACACCTAGTGCTTAGGGCTTACACCTGGCTCTACACTCAAGATATCACTTCTGACAGAGCTTGGGCGGGGAGGATCATATGTGGTACCAGGCATTGAATCTGGGTTAGGTGCATGCAAGGCAAGTGCCTTACCTGCATCTCTTGTGCCTCAGATTCATGATGACATTTGAAATGTATTCATGGATAGATGACAACTAGTTTGTTGTAAAGTCATGGAGACATTTTATTTTAATTCAGGCAAGTTTTGTTGCTTAATGATTCTTTTATTTATTTATTTTTGCTTTTTGGTCCACATCTGGTGACACTCAGGGGTTACTCTTGGCTATGCACTCCTGGCTTGGGGGACTGTAGGGGACACACTGAGGGATCGAATGGCGGTCTATCCTAGGTTAGCGTGTGCAAGGCAAATGCCTGACAGCTTGCACCACTGCTCCGGCCCCACTTAATGATTCTTTTGTTTGTTTTTTCGTATCACACTGGTGGTGTTCATGGGTTACTTCTAACTCTGCACTTAGAAATTGCTCCTGGCAGACTTGGGGGACCATATGGGATGCTGGAGATCAAATCCAACTTTGTCCTGGATCTGCTGCAGGCAAGGCAAATGTCCTACTGCTGTTATCACTCCCGCCCCTGTTTATGATTTTTTTTGTTTTGTTTTTTTGGGTTCCACCCGGCTGTGCTTAGGGGTTACTCCTGGTGCTGGGTTATTTCTGGTGCTCAGAAATCGCCCCTGGCTGACTCTGGGGACTATATGGGATGCCGAGATTCTAACCATCATCTGCTCTGGGTTGACTGTGTGCAAAGCAGATGCCTTATCACTTGCACCACCACTCTGGCCCCCCTGTTTAAGATTTATAAACCGAGTGTGGCATACATACATACATACATACTTCTAAGTGTATTTGTATAAAAGCAAGAGAAGAAAAAAAAGACATTAAACTAAGAAAGTCTTGAGCTGAGAATTGAATTTAACATGCTTGACAATACTAGTTCCTTTCATTTAAGCTTTGTTTAAATTGTACACCCCAATTTATGTTTCAGATCATTTTTTCAAGACTATTGGGAGGAACAGTGGAATCAAAGCCAGAAAAATAACATGAAAACTTAAAACATCAGATACTCTGCAGAGTGATTCTTTTTTTTTTTTTTTTTTTTTTTTTTTTTTTTTTTTTTGGCCACACCCGGCGGTGCTCAGAGGTTACTCCTGGCTGTCTGCTCAGAAATAGCTCCTGGCAGGCACGGGGGACCATATGGGACACGGGGATTCGAACCAACCACCTTTGGCCCTGGATTGGCTACTTGCAAGGCAAGCTCCGCTATGCTATCTCTCCAGGCAGAGTGATTCTTGACTGAAGTCTTTGTGATTCCTTTTTTTTTTTGGAATAAGGGATCAGGGTGTTTCTCAGTGGTGCTCAGAAAGCCCAGCGACTACAGGCAATTTTGCTGTTTTATGTTTGAGTCACACTGGCAATACTCAAGGGTTACTCCTGCCTCTGCACTTGGCAATTACTCTTGACTGTGATAGAGGGACAATGTGGGATGCTGGTGTTCAATTGGTTCAAGTAAGGCAAGTGCCCTTCCCTTACCTGCTGTACTATCACTTCATTGCCCCCAACCCTTCCCCATTCTGACAGTTCTAGATTTGATCTAGTGGTTCAGTGTGAAGACCCTTGAACCAGTGGTGCTTGACAAAGCATTTGCCTTAACCTGTCTCACCAACTTTCTGTGTAATATTTCTGTTTTGGGGCCACATCCGGTGGCACCCAAGGGTGACTCCTGGGTCTGTGCTCAGGAATCACTTCTGGCAGACTCAGGGAGGGAAGGATGACACCATATGGGATACCAGGAATTGAACCTAGATAGGCCACATGCAAGGCAAACACTCTCCCTGCTGTGCTATCACTTAGGTCCTCTGATATTTCTTAAAATTGAATGAAATTGAACTTCTATTTGTGGACCACACCCAGTGGTGCTAACGCTATTCCTCACTGTTCAAGAATGACTTCTGGTGTAGTTTTGGATGGGTGTAATGTCTGTGTTTCTCTGGATTTGAATGAAGATTTCAGTGGCTGCAAGCAACTTCAATTGCTTTCTCGGGCCCTCCTATGATTTTCCTTTCCCCTTTTGATTTGCCTATTCTCAGAGCTTACTCCTCTCTTTTTCCTGGTGGTGCTTGGGGCATCATATTTAGTGCCAGTAATAGAAGCGGAATCTGCAGTTTGCAAAGCAAAAGTCTAAATATTTTAGTTTTGTTTTAGCTCTTACGATTTTTTTTTTCTGAACCACACTGGAAGTAGTCAGAGGTGGTTCTGTGCTCAGGAATCAATCCTCAAGGACTCTGAGGGGCCACATAGCATGCTGAGTGCCTACTCTGTGCTTTTGCTCCCACTCTAGGCCCCTATGATTTTTTTTTTTTTTTTTTTTTTTGGTTTTTGGGCCACACCCAGCGATGCTCAGGGGTTACTCCTGGCAGGCATGGGGGACCATATGTGGAACCGGGGGATTGAACCGTGGTCTGTCCTAGGTTAGCGCAGGCACCTTATCTCCAGCGCCACTGCCCGGCCCCTGATTCTTTTTTCTTAAGTCCTTATGATTCATAAGTGTGAATATATTCGAGGGAATAGAGACTGCCTCACTCACCTTCTGATTCCCTTTAGTTATGCACTTTCTTTTTGTTTGTTTTTTGGGCCATACCCAGTGATGCTCAGAGTTGACTCCTGACACTCAGGAATCGCTTTTGTCTTGGGGGACCATATGGGATGCCGGGGGATCGAACTGCAGTCCGTTTTAGGCTAGCACATGAGACATCTTACTGCATGCACCATCGCTCAGGCCCTTTCTTAAGCTTGTTATGGGGCAATTTAACTGAGACTGTTTCAGGAACTCTCTTTAAAAGACACCCCCCCCCCAAAAAAAAAGGCCAACCAAAAACACAGACTGAATTATAGGAATCAACCTCTCAGGGAAGGTGTGTCCTGTCTTTTGCACAAAACACTTCAGGCCTGAGTCATGGCATGCTCATCATTTTGTCCTGAACAAAGCTAGCAGTCGCTTTTCTTCCACCCTGCACAGGACATATCAAATTATAGACCCATATATCTCAATATAATGCCTTAGTTGGATATAATAACTTAGTTGGGTTGGTAGATGACATTAATTATGCAAGTTCAATATCACTATGAAAGCTTTAAATATGAAATAGCCCTTCCATATTCCAGTGGGTCATAACCTTTGTGTTTACAGTTACTCATTCAGGCTATAAATACGTAAATAATTCTGTTTGGTCACATATGGGGCATGATCTTTAACATCCTGCTCAGTCATGCTTGTGGATTTGATTTGACATTCAGTTTGGATGGATTTCCCTTGCTTTGTTTCCTATGATAGTGATATTTGTACACATTTAATGTCTCTTCAATAGTGAAGACAGGAAAAAAGTAAAATTGAATGCTCTAAGAGGATAATTTCTGCTGGGTGTGATTCAGTTTGCTGTCCTCCCCCCCCCTTTTTTTTAAACAGGAATCAGGTTATTAACTAATACAAAATACTAAGAAAAATCTAGAATCATTTAGTTTTATTTTCTTTGATTTGGAGGTTTTGGGGCTAGTTTGATGTTTTAGGTCTTTGAACTATTTTGCATTAAAGTACATAGTAGAAAACCCCCAAATCCCTGTTGTGTTTTTACCAGTCCTAGACATGCATCAGTTGCAGAGAAAGCTGCAAAATGGGACATATTTGCATTTATCCCCTAAGGAGCTGCTATTTGCTGTCATTGATTATATATGCTTATATGTGCATTCTCTCCTCTCCTCCCCTCCACCTCTTCTTCCCCCTCCCCCTTTCTCCCCCCTCCCCTTTCCCTATTCTTCCCTTCTTCCCCTCTTCTCCCCCCCTTCTCCCCCATCCTCTCCTCCCCATCCCATGTAAGGCAAATGCCCTAATATTTTTGTTATAATCCTCTCACTTAATTCAAATTTAGTTTGAATTACTTTTAATTATTTTTGATTAATCTTTTAATTTTTTTCCTTAAAATTAGGAGTTTAATTTTTTTTTAATTTTTTTGTACGTGGGGCCGCACTTGTCAGTGCTCAGGGCATCCTTTTGGCTCTGTGCTCAGGAATCACTCCTATTGGGATGGGGAACATATAGGGTGCCCGAGAAAAGTTTTATTTTAAAGGCTGGTTGCTAATATGTTTCAGTTTTATAATAACATTTATAATTGAAATTGAAAATTGCTATTATTGATAGAACTGACCAAATTCTAGAAGTATTTACAAGTAGAAATAGATTGTGGGGGGGTTGGGCCACACCTGGTGGCATTCAGGGATTACTCCTGACTTTATGCTCAGAAATTGCTCCTGGCGGGCACAGGGGACCATATGGGATGCCGGGATTCGAATTGGGGTCTGTCCTGTGTTGGCCACGTGCAAGCCAAACACCCTACTGCTGTGCTACCTCTCACATATGAATCTTGGTAAAAATTTTCTTGTTTTGTTTTTAACTTGGGCCACACCTTGCAGTACTGGAAGTTACTTCCGGCTGAAGGGTCTTCCTGCTTGTAAGATTGAATCTAGGTCTCCTGTCTGCAAGACATAACTATTTTGCTATCTTTTCTGGTCCTCTACTTTGTGAACTTTAAAATTTCCATTTCTATTCTTGTGAAATTGAGAGGGTAGACTAAAGACATATCAAAGTCATTAAAATAGCAGGATTGGGTGCTGGCACTTGCCTGGCATCGTGCTGACTCCACTTCTAATATCGAATACTGCATATTGCCCCCTGAGTACTACTAGAGGTCACTCTCGAGTACAGTAGCCCCTATGCACTACCTGGTGTGGCACAAACTTCCCCCCTTCCCCACCAAATACTCAGAGTGGTATAGTTTTTGTGCTTTAATGGGTGAGAAAGAATACTCTTCCTGTGTATGATTGAATAGCTCCCTGGATGGGCTTTGGTTTTATTTTGCTCTTGTTTTTATTTGGGGCCATATCTGTTAACACTTTTTTGGCTACTCCTGACATGGTGCTTAGTGCTCTTCCTCAAGCAAAGCATATGACTGTTTCTCTGCCCTACATAGGCATTTTATCTATTGATTATGGAGACCTGACCTAATTAAATCAGGTTGTATGGAGTTGACATCTGTACTAAGGACTGTTAGGCTGTAAACCACTTGGGAAGTACCTGAACAACACTTAGTATGTGCTGGTGCTAATCCTGAAGATTTCTTCTGCTCCTTTAGATTTGACACAAAACCAATCTCTAATTTTTATTTGGTCCTCCTTTAGTTCCTCCCCTCAGATTCTTCGTCAGAAACTTTTTCCTTTCTGTCACTGGCAGCAAATTACCAACTCTACTCAGTCTCCATGGAAACTGCCTACTTAACCTTTCTTGGGAAAGCTGGAGTAGGAGAGGATACTTAGAGAAGGAGAGATACTATTTTAATCAGATTGTTGGGCATGTGTGCCTCAGTCTTTTCCTCACCTGTAATTTGAACAGTGATATAATTGGCTAGCCAGGGCCAGTATCTCCAGTGCTTGGAGATCCCTGGTTAAACAGTTTCTCAAACCCCTGGGTGGTGCCCCTGAGTTAACAGACTATTCCAAACCCAGTTTTGGGATTATTTCAGAACAATCCATATATTCTCTGGCACTGACATTTGCTAAGCCCCACTTGAGTCCACTCCAGATATTTTAATTTTGTGGTAAGTATTAGGAGCCATAGATTCTGTTTCTAGGTTGCTAATTAGATAATTCATATGTGAACAAGTCACATCACTGCTGTACTAGCTTCTCCATCTGTAAAATGGGGTTAATGATACCACGGGAAAATACTTGTAGAGCAAGTAGAACAGAGCAGGGAACTGTGTAATTATGCTGTAATATACATTGTAGTACTAGCCAGAACACTTGGGCTTCAATTCTAAAGTAAATGGAAATCTGGTGCTTTTATTTGCGGAATTCCTTTTTTTTTTTTTTTTTTGGTTTCTGGGCCACACCCGGAAATGCTCAGGGGTTACTTCCTGGCTATGCGCTCAGAAATTGCTCCTGGGCTCGGGGGACCGTATGGAAAACTGGGGATTGAAACCCAGGTCTGTCCTGAGTTGGCTGCATGCAAGGCAAACACTGTGCGATCAGATTACTCTGGCCACTGTTTATGAAATTCTCTCTTTTTTATTTTTTGATTCCAGTGACTCCTGGCTAAGCGCTCAGAAATTGCTCCTGGCTTGGAGGATCGCATGGGATGCTGGGGATTGAACCACGGTCCATCCTATGTTAACACGTGCAAGGCAAACCACTTGTGCCACGGCTCCAGTCCCTATTTATGAATTCTTTTTTTTTTTTTTTTTTTGGTTTTTGGGCCACACCCGGCAGTGCTCAGTGGATACTGCTCCTGGCTGTCTGCTCAGAAATAGCTTCTGGCAGGCACCGGGGACCATATGGGACACCAGGATTCGAACCAACCACCTTTGGTCCGGATTGGCTGCTTGCAAGGCAAACACCGCTGTGCTATCTCTCTGGGCCCTATTTATGAATTCTTGATTATATGGAATATTAGGTAAAAAAAACAAGTCATGCCAAAGAGTATAACACTTCTAGTCTTACTGTTCTGCAATAAGTTTGATTGGTGTAATCTTGAAAGATTCGTGTTTTCTTATAGTATTGAAAATTGTATTTCTATTTTCTTATGGTATTGAAAAGTTCTAGCCTCATGAAAGAGAATGTAATACTGTATCTAAGCCATGAATGTAGCTTAGTGGTAGATGGTAGAGGTCATGTCTCCTGTATAAAGCCCAGTATTTGGTCCTCTTTACTGCCCCTTCCCAATTGCATTGTTGACTTCTGTGAAATAGCTAAGAAATACTGTGGTGTTAGTGGTTCGATGTATTTTATTTTATTTAATTAATTAATTAATTAATTAATTAATTTTTGGTTTTTGGGCCACACCCAGTGACACTCAGGCGTTACTCCTGGCTATGCACTCAGAAGTCGCTCCTGGCTTGGGGGACCATATGGGAACTGGAGGATCGAACTGTGGTCCGTCCTAGGTTAGTGCAGGCAAGGCAGGCACCTTATCTCCAGCACCACCGCCCGGCCCCTTTATTTTATTTTTTTATTATTTCATTATTTTTCTTATGGTTGGGTGTATTTTGAGTGTATAAATATGAGTAACAGTTTTTTCTTTTTTAACATTTTAGATTTTGAGCAATGTTTTGTTGTTGTTTTGGTTTTTGGGTCACACCCAGCAGTGCTCAGGGGTTACTATGGCTTTACACTCAGAAATCACTCCTGGCAGGCTCCGGGGACCATATGGGATGACGGGATTTGAACCACTGTCCTTCTGCATGCAAAGCAAACACTATACCTCTATGTTATCTCTTTGGTCCATTAATGTAGTTTTTAATTTATGTGTTCTGTTCCTTAACTGTAAATGGGACAGTATGAAAATTTTTGTGAGAACGTTTAAAAGTTAATACTAGAAAGTGCTTAAAGAACAGTAACTGTCATAGTCTTCAAGAAATGTCATTGAGACCAAAGAAAGATTGTACAGTGAAGTACTTACTTGTCTTTTACCCTGCTAGCCCAGATTTGATCCCCTATACCATATATGGTCCCCCAGCACCACTAGGAATGATTGTAAGCACAGGGGTGTGCGGCCACAAAGCAAAACTACTATAATATATTTAGTTTGTACTTGTTGCAGGCTACTGTATTGGGCTTCTGGTAGAAATTGCTATTTCTGACTGACCTTTCAGATCTATCAATTGCCAGATCAAGAGAGGTAAAAGTCCAAGATTCTGTAGTCTCTGTGGCACTTCTAAATGGCAGAGGTTTATCTATTTCCTCTAATGTGTTTTGTGCAGGATGTACTTCTCTGGGCCTCTTATTTACTTGTATTGGGCCCTCAAGGAGGAGACAGTTGTTTAGATTATAGTATATCTTAGTGGCAAGAACCACAGTTAGGCCCCTAAGAAAATGGGGCGAAGGAAGTCCCCCCACCCAGAAGGACAAAAGACTGTGACGTCACCTTTGAAGCACTGACATTGTCTTTGCAACCCTCTCTCATCAATGATATGCCTGGTGGCCAGAGGGCCTAAGGGCCATTCCTACCTGTCACTGTGATCTGTGATTTGAGGTAAATCCAAGGATAGCCCAGATAAGACACTTTTTTTTTCTTTCTTTTTTCTCTTCTTTTTGCTCTTTTTTGGGTCACATCTGGTGGTGCTTAAGGCCTGGTATCAGCCTCATGCAAACAAGTACCCTGACCTCCTGCATTGCAGCCTCCAGATAAGACATTGTCTAAGTTTTCATTTACACTAATACTCTAATAAAAATTTATAGTTTTTTTTTTTTTTTTTGGGGTCACACCCGGCAGTGCTCAGGGGTTACTCCTGGCTCCATGCTCAGAAATTGCTCCTGGCAGGCACAGGGGACCATATGGGGCACCGGGATTCGAACCGATGACCTTTTTCATGAAAGGCAAACGCCATACCTCCATGCTATCTCCCGGGTCCCCCCAAAATTTATAGTTTTAAACAGTGTATTTGTGCAAGGATTTTAAGCCTGATTGTAAAAACTGCTACAGTGTTTAGCAAGTGGATTATAGAGTTTAGTAACCCCCCCCAAAAAAAACCCCTAATTTTTGGGGGGGAGGAGGGCATCTCAAGCAGTGTGCATGGGGTTCCCAGAGTCATACTCAGTGTTTCTTAATCAGTGTTGTGCCTAGTGATGTTTTGGGGT
This sequence comes from Crocidura indochinensis, assembly GCA_004027635.1. Lineage (NCBI taxonomy): Eukaryota > Metazoa > Chordata > Mammalia > Eulipotyphla > Soricidae > Crocidura > Crocidura indochinensis. Next base: position 12,802 of record PVKC010034750.1, read on the forward strand.
CACTAGGGTTACTTTTAGTGGTGGGGTTGTGTTTCCAGGGCAGGATGGTAGGTGTGCCCTGTGTAGGTCATGACCCCTGACTGATCTACCCTCTTATTTATTTATTTATTTATTTATTTACTGGTGTTTGGGTCACACCCTACGGCACTGAGGGGTTACTCCTGACTCTATGCTCAGAAGTTGCTGCTGGTAGGCTCGGGACCATATGGGATGCTGGTGATCAAATCCAGGTCTGTCCTGGGTCGGCTGCATGCAAGGCAAATGCCCTACCTGTGCTATTACTCTGACCCTTCTCCTTCCCTTTTTAGTCTTGGACCAGTGGATAACTATAATAATCCTATCTTTTTGTTTTTGTTTTTGGGTCACACACGGCAGCACTCAGGGGTTACTCCTGGCTCTATGCTCAGAAACCGCTCCTGGCAGGCTTGGGGGACCATATAGGATGCCGGGATTCGAACCACTGACCTCCACGCAAGGCAAACGCCTTACCTCCATGCTATTTCTCTGGCCCCCAATAAGCCTATCTTTTAAAAAATTGCTCTTATGTGTGAATTTTTACTAGAACTGCTTCTTTTTCCCTAAACGTTAATGCACATTTTCAGTGTAATGGGTTCTGTAATGTTGACCTATTTAGCAGTACCCAGGGGGCCTCGAGGCTAGGTAAAGGGGGCGCGTTTGACCTTGGCAAACACTGTCATAATGAGATAAGCACGTGTTTATGTCTCTGTATGTCTCTGGAGCTGAGAGTTGCTTTGTTCTGCTTCAAACCCTGCTTCGAAAAGCTATGCATTGCAAAACGTGCTCATTGTAGCCATTAATCCAGACATCACCTCTGATTAAAAAAA
>PVKC010034751.1:0-13606 GCA_004027635.1 Crocidura indochinensis
TAAATTTAATCCTGATATTATACAAATTTTTGACAATCATTGCTGAAATATCTATATATTCAGTAGGACTTTATTATTAATAAAATATTAATATGACTATATGACACAATAAGTTATTAATTATATTGTTTCAATGAATTGATGTTTCCAATTTTCTATATTTTTCATATTTTTATGATGTTTGACAATTCAACCTCTGTGAGAAATATAAACAGAATAAAAATGAGAAGACCTTCAAATGATTCTTCTTATTTGAAAAACCTTCAAATTTTTTCATAGGTTGATCAAATAGATCAAAATAAATAGATTGAACTCGTGGAATATACCTCAAGATATTGTTGGCTTACTTGAACAATGGAATTTGTAAAAACAACGACAAGCAAGAGCAAAAATAAACATTATTTGTAGATTGAGGTGACTAATAGAATCAGTAGTAGGACAGTGTATTCCTTAATCATAAGGAATGTTGTAAAATATAGTTGGCACTAAAAGGAATATTTGATTTAATTATGAAATTTACAATATGGTAAAAAAAAAAGTTCTATTCTGAATACATGAAATAAGAAATTAAAGACTTAACTAATTTTGTTAATGAAAATAAAAACACTTTTAATGAATAACTAGGCCAAGCATGCAAGATCTGGGAAAGAGTGGAACCACGTAAAAGTTAGTTCCTTTAGGGCCCGGGAGATAGCATGGAGGTAAGGCGTTTGCCTTTCATGCAAAAGGTCATCAGTTCGAATCCCGGTGCCCCATATGGTCCCCTGTGCCTGCCAGGAGCAACTTCTGAGCATGCAGCCAGGAGTAACCCCTGAGCACTGCCAGGTGAGACCCAAAAACCAAAAAAAAAAATAAAAATTAAAAAAAAGTTAGTTCCTTTAATTATGAAAATAAATTACTTTCAATATTGCTTTTTAGATATGTAATTATCCTTTCTCAAAGTATTCTTAACAGCTTGTAGCTGAAGGGAAAATAAGTATTGATTATTGTGTTGATCATTTGACCAAAATATTTAGTACCTCCTCAATGTTAACAAAAATATTGTTAGAAAATGGGTGATAAATAGAATTAATATTATTTTGGACAACCTTTATATTGGATCACACATACCCACCCACAAGAAGATGCAAATTCATTATTTACTTACCTATATGCTGAATGTATCTTCCTAGTAGTTTATGCCCTAGAATAAAACATTTTCTTCAAAATATTCAACCTAAAAGTCTTAAATAAGAGGAAATCACGAATAGAAAGGGATGTAAGTATATTTATGTGTATTTTTGTGACTCTCCTTCAGTGATGATCTTATGTCACAGACTTACATATTTTTCCTATTCTCAAATATTTCCTTTGAGGAACTTATTAATCAATTAAGAGGATATTAAAAATTCCCTATTTAAGGATTTAGAACACATGCTTGATTTGAATATGTCTAACCAGGTTTCTATCTGCATCATCCCATATGGTCCCTTAGCAGAGCTAGGACCAATCTCTGTGTATTGTTGGGTATAACCCAAAAAGCAAATCAAAACAAAAGAAAACCCGTAATTAAAAGATTTCCATTGCTTTGGACCACAATTATTAAATAATCTAATCAGTGACTTTAATTTTAGTATTAATAATTGGTCAATTTTATTGTTCACACATGCATGTGTTCATATGTATATACACACATGAGTATGTGTGACATGCAGGTGCAATTTCTTGTAAATAGGCAACTTTTGTCATGGGAGAGTGTAAATGCAGTTCCCCACTAGCAAAAACTATGCAATTGACTTTTTCACATTTGGGGAAATTACAGTTATCAATGCATCAAATATGCAATGAATAAGTCTTAACCTGGACAAAACTACATATTTGACCATGGTACTTCAATTGCCAATAGTTTTTCATTAGAAAAATATATCTTAAACATAACGTTAAAGTTTTTATTTATTTAGTTTTTATTTATTTATTTATATTTATTTTTTATTCTGAAGCCTGAAATTTTCACCTTATTTTTTAAAAACAGTAATTTAGTTGCAGTAATCTGGTAATCACTTGAGTCAGGAAATCTTTCAGCTAAGACTTGTCCTTGTAGCAACATCAGCATTTTATTAAAAGCTTGTGAGAAATGCAGAATTCATAGCTGAACTTCTGAATTCTGTAAGAGACTAAATTTTTAGCATTATCTTCCAAAAATATAAGTGTAGTTCTACTGTAGGCTAAGATTCTAATGAGAATGAAGAGGGGTCCACTAAGAAGTGTGCTAGGTCAAACACTGTCATAATAGCATTTGTTAAAAGGAGGAAAACTTCTATTTTTGCTTTATTTTTATTCTAGGATTTAATAATAAATCTATTTTGTTCTTTCGGTACCATTTATTTACTGAACCCAGGAGAAGTAAGGTTTATAAATTTGGATTTTTTATACTTCTTGAAAAAAGGAGAAGGGTTTTGGGACAAACAGGATGGTAATACTTTAAGGAAAAGAGGTCTTAGCATGTTATATTTTGCTGTCTTTCTTTGAAAATATGACTTTAACTGTCCATATATTATTTTTGCACTTTGAAGATAAAGGCAGGCTGGAACAAGGATCCAGGTCTGAGTGACTTTCTGCTGCTTCTTCTTTCTACTTACTTACTTACAAGAATAGTAACAGATTTACCACTTCTGCTGAGTAGTTTCACCAAAACAATGTGAGTTATTTTTGCTTTCTATCTTATCTATATCAGTAGACTTGTTCTTTATATCCATTAGTTCACTAATAAATTAAAAGCACTTCTACATGACAAATTTTGTGAGAAACTAAATACTGATATCTTTTAGTTACTCTTTCAAATAAAAATATATAATATGTTTTGTTCTATTTTTGTGGTTGAGACATGTGGTTTATCAATACACTGCTAACTTCAATTTCAAATTTATTTCATGCATTAGTAATGTCCTTTTTCATCTATGCAAAGGATGAATAATTTTGATGTTGTTTATGACAAATAGAAGTATAATAAAAGGTTGTAAACTGGCTTAGTCTTAATGTAGTCAGATGTTAAACTTTCAAGTCACTATTACCTTGTATATTCAGTCGCTTTTAGAGACATGATTAATATGTAGTAATGATAAATTGTAGTGATATCGTTTAGCTTTATATTTACATAATAATTTGGGCTAAAAGCAAAAATTGAATTTAAAATATTCTGTAAATGTTAGGAAAAGGCTTTAGTATGTGTTACTATAAGGACCTGCCATTGCTAATTCCAATTCATAATCTTGTAATGCTATAAAATGAATAATACAACAACCAGGTTACTATATTTTAAGATAATCATAATGCACCAGGTAGGATATCCAGTATAATTTCAGAAAGAATAATTATTATGAAGATATACTTCCTCATCTTAAAAACCCATTAATTGTAAATTTGTTTCTCATTTATAAATAGTAATTAACTATAGATTGTGAAATACACACATCAATAGAAGTAACATTTTTCAATAAAAAGCAAGTGAAAATATACATCTAACAAATAAGTTGTCATTTATTCACTTAATAAACATTTAATTAATAAATAAGTTATAATTATTAAAATAGTTACTTGTACTTAAGTGCTTGTGTGTATATGTGTATTCAGAAATCATGTCTTTGGAGAATTGCTCTTAATAAGTACACATAGAAAACGTGTCTTCAGTTTCAAATTTACCAAGGGGGGTAAAGATGAAGGAGATCCTGGACCATTGATGATGGAAGATAGTTACCTGGGTGGAGGGTGTTATGCTGGTATTTTATTTTTAGATGCAAGATCCTTCCTACTAGTAACAGTTTTAAACAATAGTACCCAAAATCATATCTTAAAGCTTATACAGGTATATTTTCTGCACCTGTTGCATTTATTTTGCAAATAGGCAATATTCAGTTGTGCTTTACAGCATTATCCTGGCTAATGCTCAGGAATCACTCCTATGAATATTCAAAGGAACTTTTGCATTGTTGAACTAACTGTATTTGACCAACAACAACACAAAAAAGCAACTACCTAAACGCTGCGGTGTTCTTTTGGCCCTCAAAGTGTTAACTTGATCCTTAAAAATAAATGTAATGGTTAAGGAGAGAGATAGTAAGTGCATAGCAAGCATGTATTTTGTACTCGCACTATATGGTCCCTGACACTACAGGATTCCATGGTCCTTGGTACTATATGGTCCCTTGTGTCAGTTGAGACTTACAGCAGTACATAAAATAATTGCATAAATGGGCCTGATCAGGTTCAACCATCATGTTCAACTCACATGGCCTAGGACTTTTTGGAGCAACTCAACAATGTTAGTGGCCCCTGAATTCTACAGTTTATAGCTCAGATAGAGAGAGTAAATGACAAAGGTAATCTGACATTAACTATATGAGCTAAGTGAATTCATGTCACTATCGTACAATTTATTCTGACTTACAAAAGAGTAAAACAGGAAAATTCTTTTACTTTTGTTGTGTGTGGGTCACACGCAAAATGTTCAGAGTTTATTCCTGGATCTATTTTCAGTTATCACTTTCTCATTGTGTTGTGAGAACCACATGCATTGCCAAGGATAGAATCAGGTCAACTGCATGTTATCGATCATCTTGTGTGCTGTCTTTTGGCGCCAGTAATATTGTGTATTAGAGAATGTCATCTTATTTTTATTCCCCTCCTTAGATTTTTTCTCACAATCTGACCTTTGCATAATCGATTAATATTTATTGAGTTCAATTAAATAATGTTCATTCAATCATATATTTCTTTGTCTCTTCTCATTATAATCAGTCATCTTTCTTCCCAACTTATTTTTACTAAAAAGAACATAAAATATGCAATAAAAATATTACAAAAGTGGTGCAACAATAGCAATAAGACAGCAGATAGGGCATTTGCCTTGCATGCATTGGCCTAGATTCAATCCTCAACATTCCATATGGTCCCCTGAATATGCCAGGAGTAATTCTGAGCACAGAGCCAGAAGTAACCCCTGATTGCCACTAGATGAGAATCAAAAACAAAACAAAATAAATGCAATTAGAGACAAAGGTTAAAGTTTATTTTGCCTAAAACTGAAACAGTAAACATAGTTTAAATCCCAACAACACATATGGTTTCCCAGTTACCACTAGGAGGGGGTCTTTGAGGATCACTGGGAGTACCATATTTTCCAGCATATAGACAACTTTTTAACCCATGAAAAACTTCTTAAAAGTCAGGGGTTGTCTTATACACCAGTATATGGCATGCTGAAACTTACTCCAGCTGTATGGACAGTGATCTGCCCCTCTCTTACTGCAGCAGCCCATTCAGCTACCAGTCATCAACACACAGTCCTCTGCTTGACCTGTTTAATCTTTCAGGGCACATAGTGGAGCTGAGTTACCAAGCTCTGCATCCCATCCAGCTGCCTGTTATCATTGCTGGTAGGCGGCTTTCTGGTGCTCAGTGTTCTGCTTGTCCTGGTTCATCACATCCAGCCACAGGGTATGCAGCTTTCTGGTGCTCAGTCCTCTGTTCAGCTTTTATGGGACACAGAGGAGGTTCTCTCTCTCTCTCTTACTTTCTCTGTCTCTCTCTTCTCTCTTCCTCTCTTTTTCTCTCTCTCCTCTTTCTCTCCTCTCTCTTTTCTTTCTCTCTCTCTCCTCTCTCTTGCTGTGCTCTTGGAGAAGCCCCTTGTCCTTGCTCTCAATGTAGATTACAATTTAAAAAATCACACTCACTGCAAATGACAAATGTAAAATAATTGTTGGCACTCCAAAGTCTAGTTTTATTAAACATACACTGTTAAACTTTGAGGGTTCTACTTTTTCTCTTATGGTTTTTAATTTCCATTTAGTGTGCATTAAAAGAGAGGTACCCCAAACCCCATTTTTAACAGGAAAATTAGGGGTCATCTTACATGCTCAGTTGTCTCATACGCTGGAAAATACAAGTATCACCCTCAAGTGAGTCTACTGATTTGTTGTTGGCCTTCTTTTTTGTTTTATAAACTACAACTAAGATTAAAACTTTTGTTCCCTGGGTATATTACATAAGATCAATGTATTTCCTCCAATATACACTGAAGGAAGAAATGCAACTGTGCTTTATTTTTTAGAAAATCTACCAATTGTTGTTATTTATAAATTACAGAGAAGTAAGACATTGTATATTGGTGTGTAAAGAAACCACTTACCTTAATCCAAACCCAGGTAAATGGGTCTAAGGCATGGGCACGGCATGAATTAAAAAAATAAAACAGACTTAAGAAGAAAAGCAAGGGGGTGAGTAAGCTTCCAGCCTAGAGGACTGAACCTTAAGATCTTTACTGATCAGTCTCAATCTACTTCGGGGCAGCAGAGGGCCAACATAGTTAACAGACAATAGTGCCTATCTGATTTTAATCAAGTATAGTTGGATCTTTACAATTCAAAAATGGGTGGTTAAGAGAAGAGAAAGCTAGTGAAAAATATCTCTTTGGGAAAAGAATGGTATGAAATAAAATACAGAATTAGCTTTAATTTAACAAATATAATATCTTTATTTCACACCCAAACAATATGCAATGAAGATAATTATTTACAAGAAAGGCATTTACATATATAATTATGGTGCAATTATTTATAATGTACAGTACAAATACCTTAGCTTCCTAAATAAGGTTGCTGAAATTCAAATATATAAAAGGATTATTTTTATGCATTTTCCTCTTTCCATACTCTGTCTATGGTACTTGCACTCAAATATTTTCTCATAAACATAATTTGTTTCCATTTTGCTTATACTATAGGAACTAGAACAAATTATTTACAAAGTAAATGACAGAGAATTTATTAAGGAGAACTTTCTCTATATTTTTGTAAGCTTATATCAGACCTCAGAATTTTGAAATAAAACAAAAATAAACATGCAATTATAAAGCAAAAATAGTCTCAGTATAAATAAAGGAGGAATGAGTAGAATGAAGATAAAAACACAAAATGAGCAAAGTCATTGAAGCAGAATGCACTTGCTATACAAAACGACCTTCGTTATAGCATTTTAATCAGTTTCAGTAAAGAATTTTTTTTTGCAAAAGAATCTAGTTAGTTCTGGATACCTCAATATATATATAAACGTTTTAATGAGTTTGAGAATGCTGTGTAATATATATATATTACACAGCATTCTCAAACTCATTAAAACATTTTTGAAGGTTCAAATCTAGGAATAAATTATTTTGTAAGCTTTCCAAATGTTGTCTGCTAAATATAGTAAGTAAAATGTATCATAAACACTTTTAAGTTATTCATCATCTGTACCCAAACCTAGAAGTCCTTAGAATATACTAAATAGTATGTTTCTTAAAAGATTAAGTGAGATGCTGGAGCAATAATATAGAGAATAAATTTCTTGTCTTGCACCTGGTGTACCTAGGTTAGATTCCTGACAACACATATGGTCTCCATAGCACTAAAAGGGTTAATTCCTGTGTGTAGAGTCAGAAGTCCTCAACATTGCCAGATTGCTGTGCATGTCACAGAAAACAAGGGGAAAACAGAGAGTTGAATTAAAAGGGCTTGGAAAAATATATTTGAGGTATACAAAATAGAAAATTTACGTTGACTAACATAATAATAATTAAAAGTCTATCATTCCTCCTTTTTTTTGTTTTTGGTTTTTTTGGGTCACAACCATTGACAGTGACACTCAGGAGATAATCCTGGCTGGCTATGCGCTCAGAAATCGCTTCTGGCTTGGGGACCACATAAGACACCTGGGGATCAAACCGCTGTCTATCCTAGACTAGCACAGGCAAGGTATATGCCTTAGCGCTTGTGCCGCTGTTCCAGCCCCATTCTTCCATTTATTACATTAATCATTAAATCCATAAAGTCTGGAGAAACACTATGGAAGTCTGGGCTTTGATGGAGACAAGACAGAACTAGCATTATGAATGGATCTGACCATGAAGTGAACTGGGTGTTTAGCCAGTGATGCAAGAGCCAGAATCAACCTTTAGAGAAGAATAGCTCTAGAGTATTCTGACCCTCAGCTGTTAATATTTTCTAGTCAACGAATCCTACTACAAAAATAAATAACACCTGCAAAGGTCAAAATGGGGAAACATTGCAGTATCCCACCATACTTTGTGAATGAAGATAGTTTGAAGACCCAACTAATACCAACCATCTAGATAGCACCTCTAATAAGAACTTTAGAGAGGAAGTAGATTCCAATGTACTGTTGGTATTGACCTACTTTCAGAGGCCTCTATTCCTCCTTCTTCCTTCATTGTGGAACTTTGCTAAAAGACTTGATTTCTAAGAATTCACAGCTCAGGCATCATTCCTGATATGTGACTGTTGTCAACTGGATCAGACTGCACAGGCCAAATCAAAGACCAAAGTGGTGCACCGGATTTAACACCCCCCAACTATTTCAAAAACATAAAAGGGACATGTATATATCTTTTGAATATCTGAGATGCATTTCCTTAAAGGTAGTAACTCTTACTAAATATTCTCTTATAGAGGGACAATTTCCCCCACTGTTTTCTCTGTTCTTCTCTTTGTGATCTGTTCAATAAGGAATTCTGGTAGAAGAGTCCCTCAGTTTAAAGCTTATATTAGAACCAAGTCACAGGGATTGTTGAACTTGTTCCAGCAGCCCCCATATGTACCAATAACTCCATGTGACATTGTTCCTCTTTTGCATAGACACATTGAAATGGGAAAATACTATACATAGAAACAAACTCTTATCTAATAGTGATAGGAACACACAAATCTTGTAATGCAGTGGAACCTTACACCCTGACTATTGTCATAATAATCTGGCTCAGGCCTCAGAAGAATGGACATTGTCCATTCAATCCTGAATCAGAGATACCATCTCTGAAACAACCACAGTTGTCTATAACATCACCTGGAAGCAATTCTGTTCTATGGAAGACCCTACCACTGCTCTGGTATCAACCTGCTGAAAAGAGACTTCCCTTAACACCCAGAAGACTTAACAACAACAAAGACCTGCTCTCAGGACAGGGCTCTCTGCATTGCCCCCTAATTGTGAGGTGAAACTAGAGGACACTCCATATCATCCTGACTTCGATATAGAATATGCATTGATTCCAGGATATTTAACAACAGAAAGAAGAAGAAGAAGAAGAAGAAGAAGAAGAAGAAGAAGAAGAAGAAGAAGAAGAAGAAGAAGAAGAAGAAGAAGAGGAGGAGGAGGAGGAGGAGCTTATATTAAACCTCTGCTGGGCCTTTAATGAATTAATTTTCAAAAATATACTTGCTACTGAACTTTATCTTTCTCTTCCATCTCGTTAGTCTTTTTTTTAATAACTTTGCCTTTGTTCTTCCTGAAACAAATGTATTATGATCAATTGTGTCAACTATATGATAGATTTTCTTTTTTTAATTTTATATTTTTAATTATGAGAACAAAGAACAAAGATGCAAAGAAAGAGGACAAGGTAAAGTTAAAGTGGAAGGACAATCACCCATAAGCAGAATTCACATAAATCCCCTTGCTGATATCTTAACATTGAACTTTCAGTCAAAGAATATCAAGAAAAATAAAACAGAACCCATGTACAATTGCTTGTTCCCTCAAGTCCCCAGATTGCAATACATATTTCTTAGTAGCACATCAAGCATTCTAAAGCCATAAAACTTATGTAACTCCTTAAATATTGAAGGCATAGTACCTTTTACATTTCCATGCATATGCATATTAGTTTAAGTTAGCCTCAAAAGTGGTTGTTACTTTTTAAGGATAAGAGTCAAAGGAGCACAGTAAAAACAGCGTTAGAGTGGCATTGATTGTTTGCATTGGCCCACCAAAATATGGGGTTCATGGAAAGAAAAATCCTTGGCCTAAATATAAGGAGGCCAGACCCCTGAAGTTTCCTGGCATAAGACCAGCTCTAGGTTCCACCACACTAGATTGCCCAATCCAAGTCGTTGTCTGTAGTGCCAACACACTTATTTTCCATGCTGTCTCTGTTGTTGGTATCATGTTTCTGTATTAAAGATCCTGGAATCTGCATATCCTATATTGCAGTTAGGATGGTGCAGAGTGCCCTCACATTTCACCTTACATTTAAAGGGCAATGCAGAAACCTCTGTCCAGTATGCAGGTAGCTGATGTTCTTAAATATTCTCAGTGTTAAGGGAAGTCTCTTGTGAGTAGATCGATGTCCAAGCAGCGGTAGGATCTTCCCTGGTAGAAGTTTGCTTCCAGGTGTTGTTGTAAAAAAACCTTGGGTGTTTCCTAGATAGCTCTCCTGGTTCAGGGGTGAATGGAGAATGGAAAGGTCTGTGCCAGGTCATTATGCCAAAAAGGTCCCATTGCATTACAAGATTTGGGAGTTCCAATCTCTATTAGAAAATAATTTATTTGACTGTAGATATTTCCCATTTTAATGTGCCTATGCAAACAAGGAACAATGCCACATGGCTTTATAGGCTCATATGGGGGATGCAAGAACATGTATAAAACTCCCCATGACGTGGTTAAACATAAGAGTTAAACTGAGGGACTCTTTCACCGAATATTTCTTATTGAAAAGTTCACAAAGAGGAGAAAAGATAAAAAGTGGGGAAAATCTTTACTGTTTAAGAGAATATTTAGTAAGATTTAGCTGTCAGGGGGCCAGGCGGTGGCGCTGGAGGTAAGGTGCCTGCGCAAACCTAGGATGGACCGTGATTCGATCCCCCGGTTCCCCATATGGTACCCCGTGCCTGCCTGGAGTGACTTCTGAGCGAATAGCCAGGAGTAACCCCTGAGCATCACCAGGTGTGGCCCAAAAACAAACAAAAAAAAGATTTAGCTGTCAAAGAAAATATAGAATATTCAAAGCCATACGTGTACATTTTATGTCTTTTGAAATAGTTAGGGTTTGTTAAATCTAGTGAAACACGTTGGTGTGTGATTAAGAATGTGCACAACAAAAGTTAAAAAGGGTAAATGGGGGGTACTGAAGATTGGGGGTGATAGAGTTGAAAAGTGAAAATGAGCTTTACAGGGGTATGTGAAAGGGCAGAATGCCAGATGAACATTCTACATACACAAAACACAGCTTTAGGATGGGATATATTATTAACATATACTGTACGCACGTTTTGGACATGTAGACTAGTAAGATATTGCCGGAGACTGCCTTAGAAAAAAATGAGCAGCTCACAACACACTCAATTTGGACCCATCTGGAGGTCAGGGGGCAGGAGAGGGTGCAGCTGGGGGCCTACAAGGTTCCCAGCCTGCCCAAGCAAGGGAGAAGGCCTTTGACACTGGGGTCTCCCCAGGCCCCATGCCGGGTAGAGTCAGGCTCAGGATCAAAATACAATTCGGGGAGAACCAGAAGCCAGGATCTACCCGCCCTCCTCCCTGAGCCCTCACACCCTGCACAGAGGTAAGTGCTGGGAAAACTTGGGATCCTCTCCCAGAGGGGCCACCCAACACCCACCTTTTCTGGCCACCTGGGTTGCCACCCCAGGAAATGCTGGAGGCTGGGGGGCACGAGAGGGTGTAGATGGGGGCCTACCAAGGTTCCCAGCCTGCCCAAGCAACTATTGATATAAATTGTGCTACTGCCCCCACACGGTTTAGAAAATATAGACTGGTAAAGAAAAATACCATGACTGCTTAACGAAGCCCTGGAGATCGGGAGCAATGCGGCAGAGGGGTGCTGGGGTCACCGAAGTCCTGCAACCGCCCCCCCTCCCCAGGCCTATCTAGGTAGGCCTCGGGCAGCACAGAGGCCTTTCCACCCCCATGCTGCTAGGAACTCCCGAAGCCCAAGAAGAAAAGGAATCCTTCAAGAAGCTGGGAACGGTAGTTCAGAGACCTGCCCAGACCCACCTTAAGGAGCTGAGTGGGGAATGGGGGAAAAACTGGGGTACCTTCAAGCTCCAACAGGGGACCCACCTCGCTGGCTTGCCCAGGCTTGTGGCCCAGGGAAGCCCTGGAGATCGGGAGCAAGGCGGCAGAGGTGTGCTTGGGTCACCGAAGTCCCACAACACCTCCCAGGCCTGTCTAGGTAGGCATCAAGCAGCACAGAGGCCTTTCCACCCCCATGCTGCTAGGAACTACCCTAGATTTTCTCTCTCTTTTTTTTTTTTTTTTTTTTTTGGTTTTTGGGCCATACCCGGTGATACTCAGGGGTTACTCCTGGCTATTCACTCAGAAGTCGCTCCTGGCAGGCACGGGGGACCATATGGGGAACCGGGGGATTTGACCACGGTCTGTCCATCCTAGGTTAACGACCGGCCCCCATGATTTTCTTAAAATAAATTTTTAAAAAGTCAAAAGCAGACCAATAAAATAGTATTAAACTTCAGATAAGGAAATCTCAAGGTCTGTCACTTAAACTTTTGAGGTTAACTTAAATTAACTTGCATGTGCATGGAACTGTAAAAACAATACTATGCCTTCAATCTTAAAGGAGTTACATAAATATTATGGCTTTAGATTGCTTTGTGTACTTCAAAGAAATGTTAAAATCTACTAAAATCTGGGGATTTGAGGGACAAAGTAATTATACATGTGTTTTGTTTAATTTTTCTTTATGTTTTTTGACTGAAAGTTCAAAATCAAGGTGTCATCAAGGGGATTTCTTCTGAGAATTCTGTTTATGGGTGATTGTCTTCCCAATGTAACCTCACCTTGTCCTCTTTATTTGTATCTTTGTCTCCATAAAATTTTAAAAAAAGTTAAAAAAAAAAACTTTGAGGATGTTGAATGAATTTAAAGAAACCATGGGATGAACTAAATAAAAATCAAATACAACTCAAGAAAATGAGAGTAAAAATAAAAAAATGAGAAAATATTTCTCAAAAAAACATGAAAGTAGAGAGCTGAAAAACATGGTAGGTGAAATGAAAAATTCTGTGTAAGGCTTCACTGTTAACATCTTTCACTATACTTAGGAAGGTGTCTTCTATTTCTTTTCCTGACTGATTTTCATCATAAATTAGAGTTGGACTTTGCCACAAGTTTATATGCATCTATTATATAATCATATGAGTTTTATTTTCCATATATTGATATGGTACATTTGTTGAGTGACATATTTATATTGAAGCATCCTTTCATATTTGATATAAATTGTTCTTGGTAATAGTATAAGATATTTTTTCTATATTATTGAATTTGACTTGGTAAGTTTTTCAAGTACTTTGATATATTAATAAGAAATATATTTCTATAGTATGTTTGTGTGTGTGTGTGTGTGTGTGTGTGTGTGTGTGTGTGTGTCTGTGCATGTGTGTGTGGTCTCTTTCTGCTTTTGTTATCAAGGTAATGTATACCAAAAATATTTGGGAAAAATCTTATTCCTTTGCCTTTCTGGAAGATCCTAAAAAGAATTGAAAGTGTTTTTAAAGCTTTGATAGAACTTTAAGTGGTGCTATTGGGTTTCAAGCTTTTGGTTTATGGAGGTCCATATTTAGTCTTCAATTAGTTCGATATTATTTGTCTGCTCAGATGTTATATTTCCCCTTGGTTCAGCCTTTTAGGCTTAGTCCTCTTTTAGGACCTACTGAAGTCCTAAAATTTGTTTATTATAAATTCTCCAATTTCATAAACATTTTCTATTTTTCTTTCTTTTTTCTCTTCCTCCTTCCCTCCCCTTCCTCTTTCCCTCCCC